>JAJOOI010006867.1:0-25577 GCA_029582585.1 Solanum bukasovii
TTCTTGCTATGACACTCGAACTCTTCAAAAATGTCCGATCCTCCAAAAGTAGTGCATTTTTGGAAGATTCGATACATCTGTAATAACATTTCTAGAGACTCCAAGCAACATAGGTTCTTATTATAAGATCATCTTACCATAAATTCATTCACCACCATTTGGTATTTACTATCTGTACCCATCTTTCAAACAAAACTAAGCAGTATATTAATGGCAACTCAAAAGAGTCTAAAAAAGAGTTAAAAGATTGTATTTTTGCAGCAGTTTTGATCAGCCCATAAGAATAAGATTGACTTTTTCCTTTTAGATTCATGAAAGAATGAAAAAAAATGGAAGTTAGTAGTAAGTGCGAGAATGAAGCTATAAGAAGAGAA
Source organism: Solanum bukasovii (assembly GCA_029582585.1). Classification (NCBI taxonomy): domain Eukaryota; kingdom Viridiplantae; phylum Streptophyta; class Magnoliopsida; order Solanales; family Solanaceae; genus Solanum; species Solanum bukasovii. Next base: position 375 of record JAJOOI010006867.1, read on the forward strand.
GGTGAATTAAGGAAATTTCCTATTTGGAGGACCAATCACTTAGGGATACCTAACTTACCAACTTTGTATGTGATACACTAGGAAATGATTACTATTATTAGGATTACCGCATTAAGAGCTTATGGGGAACACATACACCCTAGTTTCTCTCTCTCATTGATAACAACAAAGTTCGAATCTTGCTCACTTGTTACTTAACAACATTCGGTTATTTGTTTCACAACCCCCCCCCCTTTTACTTACTTGTCTCGGAAATAAGTTGACTAAACGAATATAATCGTACGTTAAGTTTAAGTCTAAACCATATTCCTCGTGGAATCGAACTCAACCTCCAAGTTAGGTTCTTTACTTGATAACGATCGTTTATACTTCGTTAGGGAAGTGTAATTTGAGAGTATCAAATTTTGGCGCCGCATGGGCACATGGCCAAGTTGAGAAGTGTTTGTAAGAGTTGTGTGGGGCAACCAGAGTTGGATATGAACGTCATAGGGTTGAGAGTCTTCCCTCTATCATTGACCGGTGATGCTACTGTATCATTTTCTGAGCTTCCGTACAACTCGATTCATACATGGGACCAATTGCACAAGGTGTTCTTGGCCAAGTACTTTCCGTTGTCAAAGAAGTTGAACCACAAAGATAAACTCAACAACTTCGTGGCACTACCTGGAGAGTCTGTGAGTAGTTCGTGGGACAGGTTCACTACATTCATAAGAAGTGTTCTGAACCACCATACTAATGATGAGTCACTGAAGGAGTATTTCTACAGAGGTCAAGATGACAATGGTAAGGTTGGGCTTGATACTATCGTTGGAGGATCATATGGTGAGTGCACTTTGGAGGAGATCGCTGAGAAATTGGAGAAGATTTCCTGAAACAATAAAGCATGGAGCACTCGAAAGTTTGACACTGGAAGAAGCACTTTTGCATTTCAATCTGCACCTAGTCAATTTGCCGATGACATTCGTGAGGAGATGGCTCAAATAAAGACAAAACTTGGGTTGGTATTGAAGCATGTAAGCGGAGGTCCAGAAAAGGTAAATGCGGTGAATTATTTGACTAAGACTCCACCACCACCGGTTAAGGAATGCTATTATGAGGAAGATGCTTATGTGATGAATGATCAGATGGGGGGTTTCTGAGCCAATGCCCAAGGTTCCAACTCGGATAATTGGCGCCAAGAGCAAGGAAACCAAGGTCGGAAATATGGCAACTACAACCGAGAGGGTCAGTATGTCCGGGATGGGAACTATAATCGCGACAACAATTACAACCGAAACAACTATGGCAACAAAAATGATAGGGTTGGTCCTTATGTTCCTCCTGCAAATTGGGAATCTGGCAATAAGGAAGCTGGGGGGGTAGTATGTTACGTATTGAGGATATGATGCAGAAGATGATGAAGACGTTCAATTCGACTTATGAGAATGTGAAGGAGATGCGGAATGACTTGTCTGGAATTGGTCAAAAAAGTTGATGCCCATGCAGTGTCGATTAAGCAACTCAAGCAGCAGATGAATCAGTTGTCCACTACAGTAAACACACGTCAGCCTAGAACACATCCTAGCAATACCATCCAGAATCCGAAGAATGATGGCATTGTATGGCAGTCACTACTCGAAGGGGTAAACAAACCATTGATCCACCTATGCCGTCTGAGGTTGAAATTGTGGTTTCTGGAGAGTCCAAAAATACTACAGAGAAGGAAGCGGAGATAACCCAAAAAGTTGTCCCTATGCCTAGACCTCCACCTCCATTCCCACAGAGGTAGGTAAAGAAGAATGAAGAAGGGAAATACCGCATGTTTATTACTATGTTGAAACAGCTTTCCATCAATGTTCTGTTGATCGAGGCTTTGGAGCAAATGTCTGGGTATGCGAAATTTATGAAAGATTTGGTGACTAAGAATAGGGCCGTTAGTTTTGAAGATGATGATAGGTTGCAACAGTGCAGTGCTATTGCTACTAGGTCGCTTGTGCAAAACAAAGAGGATCCTGGTGCTTTCACTATTTCTTGTACCATTGGGTTATTGTATTTTGCGAAGGCGTTGTGTGATTTGGGTGCTAGTATTAATCTGATGTCATTATCTATTTACAAGAAGTTGGGTTTAGGGGCTTAAAAACCGACTGTGATGCGACTACTCATGGCCGATAGAACGGCGAAGAGGCCCATTGGTGTTCTCCAAGATGTGTTTGTGAAAGTGGAGTCATTTATTTTTCCAATAGATTTTGTGATACTTGACTGTGAGGTTGATTTTGAGCTTCCCATCATCCTAGGGAGACCCTTCCTTGCTACTGGGCGCGCCTTGGTCGATATGGAGAAAGGGCAGATGAAGTTCTGATTGAATAGTGAAGAGGTAACTTTTAATATCTGTAGGTCTATGAAGCAGGAACGTGATCTCAAGTCAGTGCCAGTGGTAACTCATATTGTTGAGCGAGGTTCTGATGTGTCTATTGAAGAGAGGTTGGGTGTTGATGCATTTGCAGTGGTAATGATGAATTTTGAAGGTGATGGTATTGAAGACTACGATGATTTAGTTGCCGCAGTTGATAGGTTCGAATTCCGTTCCAAACCGAAGAAATTGGAGTTAGATATGAAGAATCGCGACTCTCCACCCGCAAAACCGTTTGTTGAAGAGGCTCCAAAATTGGAGCTTAAGGCTCTACCATCACATTTGAGATATGTATTCTTAGGGAGAGATGGTACTTTACTGGTCATCATTGCGGCCGATTTGAATGCGGAACAAGTTGAGGCTTTGGTATCTGTGTTGAAGAGGTTCAAGCGGGCTATTGGGTGGACTATTGCAGAAATTATTGAGATTCCTCCTGTATTTGTTCTCATAAAATCCAACTCATGCCGGATCACAAGCCAAGTATTGAGCACCAGAGGAGACTAAATTTGCCTATGCAAGTTGAAAAAGGAAATCATCAAGTGGTTGGATGCTGGAGTTATTTATCCCATTGCAGATAGTAGTTGGGTTTGCCCTGTTCAGTGTGTGCCCAAGAAAGGTGGGATTACTGTGGTTTCCAATGTGAAAAATGAGCTCGTTCCGATGTGGCCAATTACTGGATGGAGAGTATGCATGGACTACCGGAAATTGAATGCTTGAACAGAAAATGATCACTCCCCTATGTCGTTCATGGATCAAATGTTGGACCGCCTTGCTGGTAAGGATTGGTATTATTTTCTTGATGGTTATTCGGGCTACAATCAGATCTCCATAGCTTCGGAAGACTAAGAGAAGAGCACTTTCACTTGCCATTATGGGACTTTCGCCTTCAAACGAATGTCATTTGGGTTGTGTAATGCTCCAGTGACCATCCAGCGTTACATGATGTCGATATTTTTTTATATGGTGAAGGACACTATTGAGGTATTTATGGATAATTTCTCTGTGATAGGTGACTCATTCGATGGTTGTTTGGATCATTTGGCCGAGGTACTTAAACGGTGTGAAGAGTACAATCTTGTGCTCAATTGGATAAAGTGCCACTTCATGATGAAAGAGGGGATCGTTCTGGTTCATCGAATTTCTGAGAAGGGTATTGAGGTTAAAAGAGCAAAAGTCGAGGTAATAGAAAATCTTCCACCACCTATCTCTCTTAAAGGTGTTAGAAGTTTTCTTAGGTATGCAGGCTTTTATAGGAGGTTTATCAAGGATTTCTCCAAAATTGCACACCCATTGTGCAAATTGATTGAAAAGGAGTGTAAGTTTGATTTTGATGATGCTTGTCTGAGATCATTCGGAGAGTTGAAAGAAAAGCTAGTTTCCGCTCCTATAATTATTTCACCGGATTGGGGGAAACCGTTTGAAGTGATGTGTGTTACGAGTGGAGTGGCGCTTGGTGTGGTATTGGGACAGAGGCGAGAGAAGATTCTTCATCCTATTTACTATGCCAGCAAAGCTCTAAATGTGGCTCAAAAGAACTATACAGTGACTGAACAAGAACTCCTTGTTGTGGTTTTCGCATTCGAGAAATTTCAATCCTACTTGTTTGGTACTAAGGTCATAGTGCATACTAACCATTCTGCATTGAGGTATCTGATGGCTAAAAAGGATGCAAAACTGAGGTTAATTAGATGGGCGATGTTGCGGCAAGAGTTCGATTTTGAGGTGAAAGACAGAAAAGGGACAGAAAATCAAGTTGCCGATCATTTGTCCAGATTAGAGGAGGAAGCGATGCTAAAGCTAGGAGATGGGGCTAAAATTAATGATGTTTTTCCAAACGAACAGGTATTGGCTGCTTCTCATGATCTTATTCCTTGGTTCGCAGACTTTGTTAACAACTTGGCAAATGATCTGCTTCCATCGGATTTGTCGTTTCACCAAAGGAAAAAGTTTATGCATGATGTGAAGAAGTTCTTTTGGGATGAGCCATTTTTGTTCCGTATTTGTGTTAATGGGATTATTCGTCGTTGTGTGCCCGAGGTTGAGATGATGAGTATACTAGAGGCGTGTCACTAGTCACTTGTTGGTGGGCATCATAGTGGTATTCGAACTGCGCATAAAATTTTGCAGTTTGGGTATTACTAGCCTACCATCCACCAATATGCTCATGATTTCGCCGAGTCTTGTGATCGTTGCCAAAGAGAAGGAGGAATTTCAAAGACGCAAGAGCTACCTATGAATCTGGTATTGGTGATTGAGTTGTTTGATGTAGGGGGCATTGATTTTATGGGTCTGTTTGTTAGTTCACATGGGATGAAGTATATTCCTGTTGCGGTTGATAATGTGTCGAAATGGGTGGAAGCAATTGCGTTTTCAAACAATGAAGGTAAAAGTGTCACCGCAATCCTGAAAAAGAATATCTTCTCCAGATTTGGTACACCTAGGGCGATTATTAGTGATGGAGGTTCCCACTTCTGTAATAAGTTGTCCAAGGCGTTGCTAGAGAAATATGGATTCCATCACAATTTAGCCACTCTTTACCATCCGCAGTCTAGTGGGCAAGTTGAAGTGTCCAACAGAGAGATAAAGCAAATCCTTGCAAAGACTGTGAATGCAAATAGAACTGATTGGTCAAGGAGGCTTGATGATGCTCTATGGGCCTATCGCACCGCATTCAAGACTCCCATAGGTATGTCCCCCTACCAACTTGTATATGGAAAGTCTTGCCATTTGCCGGTAGAGCTAGAGCATAAGGCTATGTGGGCGCTAAAGAAGTTGAATTTGGATTGGGGCGCCGCATCGAGTCAAAGAGTGAATGACATGAATGAGCTTGATGAGTTTCGCCTAAAATCTTATGAAAGTTCAGCCTTGTACAAGGAGAAGATAAGAAGTATCATGATCAAAAGATTGAAAAGCGTAAATTTGTTGTGGATAATCTGGTGCTTCTATTCAACTTAATGTTGCGCTTGTTTCCTGGCAAACTCAAGTCCAAGTGGACCGGCCCATTCATAGTCACTCAAGTGTTCCCACATGGAGCGGTCGAGCTTGAGAACAAGGAGGGAACAAGGTTCAAGGTGAACGGGCAAAGGATCAAGGTCTAAATGGGGAAAGAGGAGAGTGTGCAAGAAGTGGTTGAGGCCTACTACCTTGATGAAGTTTGAGTAATCAAGGGGACTGTGTCATGTCACGACATTAAATCAAGCACTTCTTGGGAGACAACCCAAGATGTACAATATAGCCAACTATAGGTTTTTCTTTTCGTTATTAGGAGTTTTCTTCTTTTATTTTAATTTTTGTAATTCTTTAGATAGGTGTTTTATTTTTTGTATTAGTGTTGGCTAGATATAGAATAGGGTCAGTGTCTAAAAAGTGTCTAGAAAATGTAACACGAAAGACCTCATGGTTGCTACATGTGCAGTGATGAATAGCTGAATCTGCAGAAAACAGGCTATGCAGAGGTCTACGGACCCCATCGACGGTCTGTGGGTCTATCCACGGACCGTGAATGGTGTCCGTAGACCACCAGGTAAGTCCTCAAAATTTCTTTGTGTAAGAGTGACCTACGGTCCGTAGGTCGACCCACGGCCCGTATACGGGGTATCATGGGTCCCAAATTAAGGTTTCTGGAGACCCAACTCGGACCCCCCTTTAATAAAAAACCCCTCATTTCAAATATACCCCCCATTACCCAAATTCCCTCCTAATCGTTTCTAACCCCTCCAAATCCCAAAACTCCCATATTAAATCCTCATATCACCCCAATCTCCCATAATTATCCTCTCATATCCATAATTTTCTTCCTCTCCCCTAAAATCACCCCATTCTCCCTTCACAAAAGAATTCTCGGTCCGGGTTCGGTGTCAAAAGGCTAGAAAAAGTCTAAGGAGTTCATTGCATTACACACTCACCCACTTCGCTTGCTTAAAAGGTAAACGACTTCACCCTAACTTTGAATTCACTGTTCATTGTTGTATTATGAAGTCACGAAGTTGGAACTTGACCTTGGGTTGTTAGGATTGTTAATTGTAGCATTAAATGTTGAATTGTATGCTAGAATAACCCTTGGTATGATGGTATGTGAGTGTGTAGTTTCTTAAAACTAATTGAATCAGAGTAAAAGGTGTAAATGGAAGTTTTGACTTAGGCTTCCTAGTTCGGTGTGTTAAAAAATTCAAAATTATGAGCAATCGGAACTCTAAGGATGATAAACTATCATATATTGTGTTGAAATGCATGATTAGACTTAGGTTGATTATTTGATTCGTTGCAAAAATGGGTACAAAAATGAGGATGTCTGATACATGGCACAAACTTAACCCACTAGACCCCGTCCACGGACCGTAGGTCGGGTCCGTGGGTTTGTTGTACATGAAATAATCATTAAGTGTTGAACCACAGAGGTGGACTACGGTCCGTCGTTCCATCGACGGACCGATCTGCACATCCGTAGTTCACATCAGAGACCCAACTTCTGGGAATTCTGACCTACAGAGGGGACCCACGGGTCATAGGTCCATCTACAGACAATAGGTACCCACCGTAGGTGGTCACTGCTGCTACTGTCCAATATTTTTTTCAGTTTTCATTTTGTTTCATTCTTTGTTCTAAAAAAATTCAAGTGTGTTATTGGTTTGTTTTGGTACTAACTAAGCCTCCACAGGTACCATGGCACCCAAGAAAGCTCTGACTTACGCCGCGAAGTGCAAGTTGAAATCAGTGGCACCATCCTTTCGGCTGATCGATGAGGATACTGATGTGGAGACTGACCCTGGATATGTCCCACCTCCCACCAGGGCATCCCCCACTGCTCCACGCACTACACGGAATCAAATCAGGCTGGTGATTTCCGACGTGGTCACTACCCCCAAGTCTGATGAGCGGGATATACTGATCAGTTTACCGGCTGGCTTTGAGTCCACATCTGGCTCCGGCTCCGCCTTCGGCTCCAGCTCCAATGGCACCACCGTCTCATCCTCCGAGGCTACTAGTGCGAAGGGACATTCCAGTGCCACCAAACACCGATCCTGAACTAGTTGCTGAGGAACCCAATAGATATATAGAGATGCTCGCATGTTGACTGAGAAGGAAAGTGTAACACCTCTAGAAAGAACTAAAAAGAAGTTTAAAATCTGGAAACTGTCATTTTTGGAAAGTATAAAGAAATCAGGAAAATTTTAAGTTAAAGTGAGTTTTTGGTCAAATTCAAACGACCATAACTCCTAACTCAGGATGATTTAGGTGCAGTTCCAGATATGGTTGGAAATCTCTTCGAATGATCTTTCTAACGCCGCCGAGTTTGCGCGATTCCGAGTTCGTATGAGTAAGTTATGCCCTTTGGAAGTTGGGTTGTTGGATTAAGGAAAGTCTAATCCGGGTTTTGGAAGGGTAAAACAAGATTTTTGGTCAGTTTAGAAAAGTTAGAGTTCACGCTAGGACTTGGAGAAAAGAGAAAGGAGAAGAAAAGAGAAGAGAAATCAAGAATCGCCAAGAAACGTTCGAGCTTTGCGTGTGGATTTCATCGGGGGTGATCCCTACAATGTATGTGAGATCACATAGTGTTGGGTTAGTTCACCCACACTCCAATCTTGTTTCAATTCAGCGAATTTAAGTTGTTTGAATGCAAAGAAAGTGAGTTCTTGAAGAACATTGTTGAAAATTCGTTGAGTTCTTGATGGTTGTGTTGTAGAAGTCTCATGTTGATTTGATTCGTGTTTCCGGGTGAATTTTCGAGTTAAATCTATTGTATGTTGAGGGTACTATTGATCCTAAGTGTTTGGGGAAAGAACCATGGAAGTTTGGAGGGTTTAGAGATGAAAAACGAAGGAGAAAAGTCGGAGTTCGCCTAGGGAAAGGGTGGGGCATCGCGCCAACCAGCGCGCCCCAAAAGGGTTTCTGAAGTTTTACCCTTGGGGCGCCGCGCCAGCCAGCGTGCCCCAACTTGTCCTCTAAAGTTTAAGGGCTGCCTCTCAGAGCGCCAAGGACGCCAGTTCTCCCTATTTTTCCCCCACTTTTTTGTACTAGTTCCTAAGTGATGTACCTATGTTTCCTAATTGACTCTAACACTCTAAGGTACATCTAAACAACATGAAATCATCCATAAACATGAGATCATGAACCTTGAATCCATAATCCAACTCATGGAAAGTTAAGATCCAAGTCATAGAAGCTAAGAGTCAAAGTCTAGAAGTTGAGAAGCAAGTCAAAGCAAAGTTTCTTAAAGTTTTCAAGAGTCTTTAACAAACGTTTTAACTTCGTTTTAAGACTAAGTTTCAAGTTAAGCAAAGAGTAAAGAGTTGAGTTCATTTCTCAAAAGCTATAAGGGAACTAAGTATTCCCAAAGAGTTTATAAATGTTTTCACATTTGAGCAAGAAAAGGGAACAACGATTCCAAGAGAGCTTTTAAGCTAAGTTTGAGCAATTATCTCAAACCAGAGAAGAAGTTGTTTTAAAAACATATGAGCTAAGTATATTTGGGAGTAGTATTGAGCACCAATATGGGGACGCGAGTTCATATTAACTCAAAACCATGTAGCCATCATGGGCAGAAAAAGGATCATACTTTTTAGATGATTCATTTGTGCTTTTTAGCATAGACTAGTGGATCCACTTAGTAGTTCAGGTTCTATACTGACGGCAAGGTATTGGACGGTCCTTGGCAATGTGAGGTAAAACGTTGTACCATAACTTAGGCTCATAGTGATAGTTGTCGGTTAGAAAATCTCCCACTGAAGTTATATTACTTTCTAAATGAGTAAAGTTAAGTTTGTTATTATTTTGTCTTTAACGAACTAAGATTGTTTTCAGTTGTTTTATAATCTTTATATATATATATCGCATGTGTTTTATTACTTTATATTGAGTTGAGTTATTCATAAGTTGAGAAGAGCCAAGGTAAGTGTTTCTTTCATATTTCTTTCAAGCATGTGTATGTCAGCATTCCAACTCGCATACTCGTACATTCAATGTACTGATGCCAGTTGGCCTGCATAGTATTATGATGCAGACGCAGGTAACCAGGATTAGCATCCAGCGCCTCGTTGATCCAGCTTGAGCATTCAGAGTCTGTTGGTGAGCCTCATTGCATTCGGGAGGACTCTTTATTCGCTTTTTAGTTTAGTTCATTAGGATGTTGTGGGGTTTGTCCCAACATCTATCTCAGTTGTTTTAGAGTCTTCATAGACAATTTGTAGTTTAGTAGTCTTTACATTATCATTCTTATGTTAAAGACTTGGGTTGCCATTTTTGGCCAAGTTGAATGTTTGATTCTTTTAACATTCTAAGTTATACTATTTAGTTGTTTGAGTAAGTTCATTTGGTCATTGTATAAATGATAGAGTTTTCCACTTAGTTAAGTAAGCCAGGCCAAGGGTTCTCTTGGGGGCCAGCAATAGTTCTCAAGTGTCAGCCACGTCCAGGGTGTAGGCTCGGGGCGTGACAGAAAGAATGGCTCGATTAGTCACCGAGGAGAATCGAGTTCTCACAGGCAACTTCCACACCGCGTGCGCCATTCATGATCTCTTCCAGAGGCACAGGTGTGAATGGATGGCCCGTAGCCCAGGGTCCTTCAGAGAGGAGATAGTCAGGGAATTCCATGCTTCCTACGCAGCCACCCTCAGAGGTTTGATTGACAGACGGGCCAAGCCCGCCGCCCAGACTCAACTCAAGGCTACACTAGTGCACGGGTTTTTAGTTGATATATCTGAGACAACTATCTATAGGTTCCTCTACGGTCCGAGACACACTCTGCCAATCAACACGGTCAAGTTCGACTATCGCTGGGACATCGTTAGGAGTGGAGCATTCCAGAGGAATGCCGATCAGAATGAGACTCTTTTGCGTTGGTTAGCCCGTCATCTTGCTACAAACGAAAAGTGTTCCGAGTGGGTCAGCACCCTGAGCTTGGGTATCAAGAAGTTCACCCTAACATTTGTCGTCAAATTCTTCTGGTTGCTGGTGCGGAATCGTGTATCTCCTACTCAGGTAGATAATGTAATTACATGGGACCGAGCGGTCATGGTTGCAGCTTTAGTTGCTGGGATGGAGGCTGACTTTTCCCGCATACTGATTGCAGAGACATACGAGAGGGCCTTCAAGGCCACCACCACCTTACCCTTCCCATGCCTCATTTTCCAGTTGTGCAGGGATGCTGGAGTACCGGTTTGGCACTGTGATAGGTTGCTTCTGGCGACCAAGACTCTAGATATCGGCTTGATTCGGGATGAGGCCAATGTAGTTGCACCTCGCAGAGAGCCACAGGTTAAGGTGCCACCATTGGGAGCAGATTTGGTAGCAGATGTGGAGTAGATGCAGGGTGAGGAGCCTGCCCCTCTAGCCACTACTGAGGATGCCCTGGCTTCACCTTCTCTGATTGCAGTCAGGCCCCTAGCTCCTCTAGAGACACTCCCTCCTCAAGGTCTGTTGTCGTGCCCTTAGCTCGTGTCCAGAAGTTGGAGGCACAGATGGCTACCCTTCTTGAGCATGTGAGGTCGTGGATGCAGCGTACGATAGCGGAGTCCGAGGCTCTGATGGAGTAGTGTACAGAGCACATGATGGACCAGAAGGTCCAGGCCATTCATAAGCACTTGGATGCATTCGAGTTGAGAGTCCTAGAGCGACCATCCCCCACCAGTGATGTTTCTTCTTTCCAGATGGAGTTAGCTAGTCTTCGGGCTGATTTTGATACCCTCCTAGCTCCACCAGAGATTAAGCATGAGTCAGCCCCCATGACATCAGTTGATGATACAGTGTTGGATGCATTATTCAGAGATGAGATGTCGCTGCCTTCTTCTTCCCGTCTGCTGGGAAGCGCCCCCGCTCTAGTCAGACTTCTAATGACACTGAGGCTGGGAGAGCTCGCAAGAGGGAGTGACAGGAGCTTGAGGCGGCCCAGAGGAGATCCATAGTTGATGAGTAGATGCGCCAGCAGCGGACTAGAGAGGTAGGTGTTGGTGCCTCTAACAGCGTGGGCACTACTGATGGTGCGGTGAGAGTTGACGTGAGCACTACTGATGGTGCGGCGAGAGTTGATGTTAGCACTACTGAGATTGCTGAGATGGTAGATACAGGAACTACTGAGGGTGACCCGAGTGTTGATCCAGCGGGCTCCGGGAAATCAGACCCACCCGCTTATTGAGAGGTTTTTGGCGCTATGCGCCACAGGTTTGCTTCACCCTATCCTTTATGCTTTTGCTTTTTTTATGCATTGGGGACAATTGCACTCTATTTTGTTGGGGGTGGGTAAATGGATTGTGAGTGATAGGGTGAACTCTGAGTAACCCAACCCATAATCCTCTCTTTGGGTTTTCTTGCCTATGTTATTTTCCCTCAAGAGACTGTTTTAATTTCTGTTGAACTGGCATGTTTAGGAATGTATGTGTAGGAGTAAGTAGAACAATGAAAGCATGATGGCATGAAAAGCATGAGAAGAATGTTGAATTGTGCTAGATATATAGTCTTGATGAGTTGAATGTGTTGGATCTCAATATGACATGATAAGAACCGATTTGAACTCATGACTTAAGCTAAAACTTGAACTGGGTAATATGATAATCTAATAATGAAACAATGTGCCAAGAGTGTGTGAGAAAAGTTGAATGTTCAGACAGTTGTGCCAATCTAGAACTTGCCTCATTGGTCCTGCTAAGATGATCTAGGCTAGAAGTTAGGAATTGATCATAGGCCCTTGTTCAAATTAGTCCTCTTAAGCCTAAAAGGATCCAACCAAATGAAATCAATGTTCCCTTTTATCCAAATATTTGAGCCTAAAATAGACCATTTCTTTTGATTCACCTAGCTCACCTTCTCTAAAATAAGTGTTTTGGCCCCGGTCCCTCCTTGGACATGTGCACCTTGACTTACTTCAAAAGCCTAAGTTGAGGGTGGATAATGCAAAAAGTTACCTCAATCATGGCCCTGGTCCGACATCGGATATTGTGCACCTCAACTAATGTAAAATCCATAAGTTGAGGGTGGCAATGAAAGAGGAAACCGAAAGAAAAAAGGGTGTGAAAAGAGTTTTGTGTTGAAAAGAGAAAAAAAATAGAAGAGGATGTGACTTTGTGCAAAAGAAGCAAGAAGATGATAAATAAAAGTGATGAAAAATAAAGAAAATTAAAGTGAAAGAAAAATAAGAAAGTGAGAAATAAGAGCCACAGAGTCAAAAGTCACATCCATGTTGAAAAGAGTTAAGGGAAAGAAAGTGAAATGAAAGGATGTCAAAAATAGGTTGAGACAAGAGGTAAAAAGCCAATGTAATGTCAAGGAGAGTAGAAAGTCACTAAAAAGTACCTAAATATACCACACCTGACCCTGAGCCTACGTTACAAGCTAAGAAAGTCCTATAATGATTCTAGCAACTAGTTTGGAGAGTCTAAGCAATGAAAATAAGGGCAAGCCTAGGGTATTGAGCACTAACTGTTTTTTAAAGTCACTTCTGAGCGTGAGTGTTGAATGAATCCTAAAATTCTAAAATGCATATCTTCTGTGTGAAAAGGATTTCATTTAAAGTGAGGGCACTAGTACATTATCGGAAAGTTGGTACCTTAGTGATTGTTAAAAGTGTATGTTGTGGTGTCTGTTGGTCGATCTGTGTCATATTTTGATCCGCATGAGTTAGCTTGGATGAGTCTGAATGAAAAGATTTTCACGAGAAAAGGGAGTCAGGATAGAAAGCCATGTGATTGCTTGAGTTTGAATGTCTGTTTCTACACAAGTGTCATTTAGAGTTTTACTGTGTCGCTTGAGGACAAACAACGAATTTAAATTGAGGGTGTTGATATACCGTGAGTTTACGGTATTTTTAATACATTTTACTTAAGAGTTATGTGTGTCTAGGGTCATTTTGTATTAGAACTAATGTTTATTGTGTTATATTTGCAGGAAATAGGCTTGGACGAGGTCGAGAGAGATAACAGCTGAAATTCTGCAGAAGGAGCCACCCACGGAGGTGACCTACAGACCATAGGTCTAGTCACGGTCCGTCGTGGGTAGGCGTGGAATGATCATCAGGGAAGTCTGACTAAGTGTGGAACTACGGAGGTGAGTGATGGAGCATAGGTTGACCCACAGGCCGTCCTGCACATCCGTCAATGATCACTGGGAGGTGAAGTTACAGTACCTGATGGAAATTTCTAAGTGTGGAGCCACGGAAGGGGACCGTAGGTCAACCTACGGTCTGTACTGCACATCCGTCGTTTCTATCTGAAAGTTGAAGGTTCCAGCCTCTGCGGAAAAGTTCTAAGTATCAAGCTACGGAAGGGACCTACGGTCCGTAGGTCAGTCTCGTCGATCGAAGCCGCGTCCAGAAGTTTAATTCCCTTATTTCATTTCCTTTTTGTTTAGGACAAGTTTTTCTATAAATAGGGTATGTAAACCTCATTTTTGGGGGTTAGACACCATTGTATACTTTTAGTTCTTGGTATTTTCTTGGGAATTAACTTGCAAACTTTAGCAATTTGATTTCCTAATTTCGGTTTATAAGAATTTTGCTTTGGAATTCAAATTGAGATTTTGGGTTTCTTCTACACTAATCGTAAGTTTATGAATTCTTTTATCAAAATATGAATTGTGTTCTTTCAAGCATGAGTAAATAAATCCACAACTAGGGTTGTGAGAACCATGAGCAATTAACAACGTATGAATAATATCTAAGTAATTATTTAATAGTGTTGATGCATGTATTGGTAATTCTTTCGCTTAGAAGTCTTTTTAACGGTGGCCAACGCTAGAACTCGCCTTGTTGCTACTTGCCGGACCAAGGAGGTAGTTAATAAGAAAAGAATTATCAACAGAGATTTAGTGCGATACTATATAATAGTCTAATGTCAATTGGTGTGAGGGTGAAAACTAAGTCATACATTTATGTGATGTCTAATCTGAGGTAAGGGTTAGTAAATTATACACACGTAACCGGACCAAGGTGCGGGGTGAAATTCCCTATTTGGAGGACCAATCACTTAGGGATACCTAACTTACCAACTTTGCATGTGATACACTAGGAAAGGATTACTATTATTAGGATTACCGCATTAAGAGCTTATGGGGAACACATACACCCTAGTTTCTCTCGCTCATTGATAACAACAAAGTTCGAATCTTGCTCACTTGTTACTTAACAACATTCAGTTATTTGTTTCACAACCCCCCCCCCCCCCTTTTTACTTACTTGTCTCAAAAATAAGTTGACTAAATGAATATAATCGTACGTTAAGTTTAAGTCTAAACCATATTCCTCGTGGGATCGACCCCAACATCTAAGTTGGGTTCTTTACTTGATAACGATCGCTTATACTTCTTTAGGGAAGTGTAATTTGAGCGTATCACCTATATGTGAAACGATATTGAACGGATGTTGCCTTGTGTTTTGCAGGTGCAATGCTGGTTGAGTTGGAAAATTAAACTTTCACTACCTTGATCCATCGTTTCACCTACAAGTCGCATGTCATCATCGATGAAATGTTGATGTAATGTTAGTGTACCAAATTTGTACTAGTGTTTGCATCCGTGGTGAACAATTTCACAACGGTAAGTTATCGGTCCAACACTGATTCTACTGTGTGTTGAAATGTTCAAATTCCTTTTGCATTTTATTTTTTTTATTTTTCTAACTTCTTTTAGTCGTTAAATTTTCTTCCTAATGAAAAATATGTTTTTTGTCTAGTGTTATCTCACAATTTTCTTTGTAGACTATGTCTTGTCAAATGAGTCATTCTGATAGGCCAAGTCGCAACCCCTCCTCATCCTCTAAGATAAAACTAAGAGTAAAACCACTTCAAACCTTGATGATGAAGAAAACCACTTAAGGTTTTATGTGGAGGGTAAGAAAGTATACTACACCCTGTTCAAAGGCACTTGGTCTATGATGGAGAAAAAGGGATTTAACTTAGCGAACTTTGGGAAAGAATTTCCCAACATCATCCATTAGTTCTTGATCCGAGATTGATTGGCCGTCGCTAATGCTCCGGGGGGATATTTCCCTAAATTAGTCACCAGGTTTTTACGCCTCTTATCATGCAAGACAGGATGCTATGAAAAATTAAGAGAAAGTTGAGGCGTTTATTAGCTTACTTTCAGTTAGAGTACGACGTGTAGAAATTGATATCACTCCGATAGCTATTAATTATATCTTTTTGGAAAAATTTATTATTGAAAGAACTGAGCTCACAGAGAAGATAACCACTAGACATTGTCACCCCCAATGGGTAGCTAGTGTTATTAAAGTGGGTCATCCTATTTAGGCCTCTAAGGGTGGTGAGACCACCCGACAAGATTTGAATTTGAAGAAAAATATGGCTTGATTTTGTGTGCGCCCAACTCATGTCGTCCAAGAATGATTAGTGGGAAGTTGTGTCTATACAAATTTGGATAAAAGCCCGCCAACAAGGTCTCTTAATGCATTTTCTGGTCTTGATAGGCAAATTATGTGTGCAAGTAGGTATTCACTATTTTTCCTCCGATGTGGAATCTCGAAGTGTAGGGATGATTGAACTTGATCGCAAAAGAGATGTTGAATCCCCTAAGATCAAAAAGAGGAAAATGCAAGATCTAAGGGCATTTGAGAATGTTTTGCCAGTCTGGTCCTACTTTCTATGAATCGGACATTCCTCATATGAGAAAACAATTATGCCACCATCTTCCTCATATACCCCTATCACTAATCAAAGGGATTAACAAAATATGGTAGAGACTACTTTTGCAAATGAGAATAAGCTCATCAAACTAGCTAAAGCTCTACCAGCCATAAACAATAGGGCAACCCAACAAGCATAGAAAGGCTCGTCAAAGAAAGTGGATAATTTGTGCATGCAAGTCGATGCCACTGAAAAGGTCGTTACTATTCTTCAAAAGGACATACACAAATTGAAAGCAAAAGCTCTAATGACCCTCGGAGACATGCCCTTCATGGAAAAAACCATAGCTTCCCCATACTTCAATTGGACTGGTGGATGAGCTATTGAATTAAATAGGGGTGAATGTGAATGGAGAGGGATATATATAGAATAATGAAAAGTTGTAGCGAGAATTGGAAGAGTCTCGGTGTTTTGTTCACTCTAGACAAGTTAGAGCAGGGTCTAGCACATCATTTGAGTAGTATGATGATGAGTGCACATCATGACCCAGGGAGTTTTTCTTTGTTCTTCTTTCTCTCTTTTGGTCAATGTAGCATTGGGGACAATGCTTCACTTTAAGTTTGGGAGTTATTTGGTCATAATGATTTGGTGAACAAGCAGATATTTGTGTAATTTGAATGATGCATAGAATATGTTTCTATTTCAATATCATTGTTAGCCCAGTTGGTCTTACATTTCCATTATTTTACTACTCGTGCTTGATTTTCGTGCTTAGTTCCCTCTATAGGCCTCGTTATCTCATTAAATTTATGAGCACGTAATTCAAAATTACTTTTGTGAATAGTACTTAATTAAATAAACTCCAAGGATTTTCTTCATACAAAGATTATTTCCCAAGGATCAAGTGTTCTTTTTGTCTGAATCTTAATGTTATGTGTCTAATCGGGTTGGTGTTTTCCGTAGGATAGATTTAGAGGTGACTTTCTTAAAGGAAAATACAATGTTTTAGTTTAGTTTGAGTCTTGTGTCATACTTCTCGCAAACTTGATGTCATGACCCAAAGTACACCCTAGACGTGACATGATGAATAAGACCCTAGAGATCCTAAAAAAGCCACTTGACATAAGCATGATGTAATGAAATACAATTCAAGCGATATAATCAACATAAGTCTCAAATCATAAGATGACATAAATGATACCAATAGAGTACATATGAGAATATGGAAAATACTACTAAGTTTGACATAGCCTTTCTAACATCATAATAGTGGTTGGGACGTAAATCATACACCACGTACAAGTATGAAACTGAAAAGACAATAAAGTAGTAAAACATCAATGATCTTGTCTTCGAACCATGAGGACTCACCAATCCAACTAGTCGAGAGTAGAGTAATCCATTTAAGTGCGTCCAGGTGGAGGAACATTAGATCCTATATTATGAGACAATATAGGCACAAATATGCATTAGTACGATGAATGTACTAAGTATGGAGAAATATGCATAAACATAAACATGATTTCATGTTGAACTTAAACATGATATACATGACCAAGTAAAATGTAGTAAGAACATTTAAAGAGAAATCATGCATTATAAACAAGATCAATGCATATTGAAAACCATATAAAAGTTTTGAAATGACTTTTGAAGAATACAAAGTTCATTTGTAGGATATTTATTGTTAACCGATAATAAGACCATGTGAGCTATAACATGGAATTCGGTATGAGCCTCACACTGAGAAAGGGGAATCTACTTGCCAAGGTAGAATTTTGTCTCATTCATTTTTTCGATGGTGGATCCTCTAGCTAGGTCATTTAAGATAATCCTATGGGGGCATGTAGTTTGAGACAAGGGAATTGCTGCTAAAGATCAAATATCTACTAGCAGTAAGACCTCAATTCCAAAGTCCTTTCGGTGCTAGGTAAATCCCAACGGAAAAGACATAATCATAATCATATCAAAATACTTGAAAAGTCAACAACTAAAACTACCAATCCAATCATAAGCTCATAGTAGAATAGCTTCTTTCGAAACCATGATTTCACAAACTTGTTCATAAGACACTTCCTTTCTAAGCATCTAAATCATGAGTTCATTCTTATGTGATAAAATCTGTCACAAATCATTGACACTTTATCTTAAAAACATATTTTAATTATAATTCATTCTTTTCATAAATATGCATAGATTCATAATCATGATTCATAAGTTCGTAAACATAGTTCATAGGCATGGGTTCATTTAAAATCAATAAAAATCATCTAATTGTATTGAATCATGCATAATAAGATTGAATAAGTAATTGAATCATAATAAATTGAACTCATGGAGAATCACATGAAACCCTAAGAAAATTGGGTGAAATTGAATTGGAGATTTGAGTTTTCTTTTGTAACCCAATGGACGAAAAAGATCCATTGGTGAATTCTCACATACCCTAGAAATCAACGCCCAAAAGTAATGGAGGAAGAAACCTTGAAGCCCTTGAAACCCTAGTTCTTCACCTTGGAGCTCTTGAGAGAATTTGGAGAAGAAACCCTTGAGATATTTTGTGAGTTTGAGTGAATGAGAGGGAATGAATTAGGTTTTGAAGAGTAAAAATGATTATATGGGTATTTATAGGTCCAAAACTACATAGTTTAGGGGTTAATTAGGTAGGAAAAGTCCATACCCTTAATAAAAAATTTCGGAAGATCCCTACTGATTGGACCTACAATCCGTAAGAGTTTCTACGGACCGTACTGGTCAACCGTAGAACCAAATACTAGAACCCAAAATCTAGCTAAATTCCACGAAACCTTCCTACTGGTTGTCATCCTTTCCATGGCTCGTAAGCCTATCTGTAGTACCCAACTTTGAGTCAAAAATCTTACTAAGTATGGATCGACTCCTTTTACGGCCTGTAACAATCCTTATAATTCGTCATGTTCGTTCATAGACCATCATCAGAGACTTGAAGTTTTTCAAAACTCAAATTGGTTCCTACGACTACCTTTCTACAGCCCGTAGAAATTCCTACGGTCTGTAGATGGCTTCCGTAGAACATGCATCAATGCCAAAAATGTAACTTTTTCTTTTCAATTCGACTTTCAATTTTTGAGGTGTTACACTTCACCACCAAAAAAATTGTTTGGCAAAGAAAGGTTGAAAGTGTTTCAATTGAAAAGTGATTAGTGAGTTCATAGATGAAAGAATAAAAATAAGAAAAAACAAAAAATTGATGCTAGCTCGTGTTGTGCACATGCCTCATGTGAAAAGAAAAATAGGTGTTTGAATGATTAATTGATGTCTTGAATTGAAAAAATAAGGTGAAAATTAGTTATGATGTGAGTGTATGCTCAAAATGAGATATGATAGCATTAGAGAGGTCTCTAAATCACTTTGACCAAATGATATCCTACTCTTTGTCTGAGCCTAAGTTTGACCTGCAAGTCCTTGGCAATTCTGAGTTTTGTCAATCTACATTAGTAGCAATTTACGTATCGGTTAATCCCATGATTCAATATGTGTATACTTCAATTTCTTTGTGATAGTGAGTGTATTTGTGTGATTTATAACTCCTTGATATGATATTTATAATTGTGAATGGGATTATCTCTTTTGTGAGTGACATAGCATCCTTCAAGTGAATGGGTGAGGTTTTTATTTCAATTAATCTGCATGAATGTGATTTTGTGTGAATTCTTAGGCAAACCTTGGAGGTTCATGTAGTTGGCTTGAGATGCTTTGAAATTGAACTTGAACAAAATATTTATCCTAAATGTTGCTTGAAAAGTGGTTTTAAATGAGAATTATTTCAAAAGAAGATAATATTTGCCCTATAATGATGGTGCAAGCAATTAAGAGTTGTATTTGTATATAAAGTCTCTTGTTTTTGGTAGTTTGAGTTATAGTTCAAAACTGTGCATATCTCATATTGTGTGTGTCTAAGAGCTTATGCTTTGTGAATGCTTTACTTGAGGACAAGTAATAGTTCAAATTTTGGGGGTTTGATGAGTTGGTATTTTACCAACTTATTAGACTCTTATTCATGAATTGTTGTTATGTTTTATTGCTAATGAAGGAGATTTTAGGCCCTTGTTCTCTTGTGTGCAGGCATTTCTTAGAAAATAAAGATTGAAGGATTTAACACAAAATATCATTGAAACATATTGGCGAGGAACTGACGTCCAACAAAATTGCATAGGCGTTTCACCGGCTCAATGCAGACCAAAGGAGAAAGAAATTGTCTAGAAGAACCGACACTTGACGAAAGTGGATTGATGTTTTGTCAGTCCAACCACAGGCATTACTGGATCTGAACACATTGAAGTGGTGATACAACCTGCGTTGGACGTTTCAATACCGGCAAAACGTCGGTGCAACACAATTGAGAAACGGAAGTTCAAGGGCAAAACATACTTGATGTTGAAGATACTCCCTTTGGAAGGTTTCAAGGACAAAATAAGGGTATGGGTAATTAAGTACTCTTATCTTCTTCCCAATCAAGAATAATTCCAGACAGAGATTGCAAAGTAGAATATAGAAAATAAACATTGTAGAGTTTTTACTTGCTCAAGAAGTTAACTCAAATTTACATTTCAAGCTTGGATTCAACTATAGTTATTGATTATGCATGAAAGGAAGCTTTCTATTATTGGTATAATCTCTCGTTCTTCATTTATGAATAGCTAAACTTTTAGCTAGGGGAGTGTGTGCAAGATCTGGGTGTAAATCTTAGTGGGTAGTGATTAAACAGTTCTAAAATCGGTTGTATTTCATGGATTTATTGTTGTATTGATGTTTTAATCTAAAAATCAATGGTTACAAATATTGGTTGAACTCCTTTACACTATTTTGGCTCGAGAAACCAAAATAGAGTTGGGTATGACTTTATTAGTGAGGACTTGATATATATGTCATAGGATTAGAGCTAGAGATAGTCCAAGATGATATTATTTTTCATTTTAAGATAGAGATAGAGATAGTATAACCCACTTAAATAATGATTGGTGTTTTGTTTGTTTGGTCTTGGGGTTCGAAAAATCTCAAGATATAAACATGGGTTCGAGAGAATATTGGATTTAGTCTAGACCAAAGGCTATTCATGTATCCTTTGATTTGGAATTGATTAATCATTACCTATTAAATTGAAACCCCATTGCTAATGAACACATCTTTGTTGAGTTGACCTCCTGATCGTGTCACTTAAAATTTGAATCGAAGATTGTGATTCCCTAATTCCCCCATTTTATATTCTCGTTTGAAGACATTATGTTAATTAGTATTAAATTAAAAATTAATTAAAATGTAATCATCTATGTCAGTTCTTGTGGTTCGACATTGACTCCTAAGTTGTGTATTATTTTTGCAAATGACCGCTTATATCTCAATTGTGAGGTATAGTTGAGCGTTACAACGTAACAACCTAATTGTTCCTACTATGAATCACACCATAATATTCAAATAATAACCTAACAATAAGCTCGATAGGTACAAACAACAATCGATACATCTACCCTGACACCCATGAGTTTGACATGTACAAATTATTCTATATACCCCTATTGCCAATAATCTCGCCCCATAGGCAGTTTGTATAACTGTCTGATTGTAGGATTTGTGTAATCGACTAACCCGTAGGCTTTGTACACTGTCTAAAACATAGGCCATTGATAAATATCTAGCTAGTAGGTTATGTATACATGTCTAGCATATAGGCTCTATATACCTGTCTAGCCCATCTAGATTGTATGTTCTATATTGCCTGAAGGTTTTGACATACCTCCTTAGGAAATCTGAACAATTCATAAATGAAAAGATTGTGTATAGCTGAGAAGCCCATCGACTTTATACTACCCTTATGTCACTATATAACTAAGCACAAAAGCCTACCTAGCCCATATGCAAACTATATAACCGACTCTATCTATTCAAGCACATAAGGCTTTGTGTATCCATGCACACTAGGCTCTGTATATTTGTTCACACAAGGCTCTGTATATCTATGCACACAAGGTTTTATATATCCATATACATGAACAAGTAATCAAGTATCCCAAAATCAAGAAAGTGAACTATAAGCAACCAATATGAATAGTATCTAAGTCGTATCTAATCATGAGGTTGCTTTTAATAGATTACGAGCCCCCAACAAAGGATGGCTATCAACTCGAGGAACCCAACATAAACAATCATGGCTATGTGCAACTTGTCTAAAGTACGCTAGACATATAACTCTAAGCTTTAAGGAAACATGTTGAAGAAGGGAACAACCTTAATATACCTTTCCCATTCTTGTCGAGCACCCTAATGACTTTTGCATGGATACTTGCATCACTACAACAAAGCGGGAACAATCAAGAATAGGAAAAACTATGAAAATTCAATTAAAGATATGTATTTTAACATAAAATACTATCCTTGACTTAAACTAGCTAGAAACTGACAAAAGAAATGTCTCACCTTGCTATACAAGCTCAGAGATACTACCATCTACCTCAAATCACATCAACACACAATTTTCCACAACACACATAAATTTATTCCATGAGTTTACCGAGGAAACTACGCATACACGTCGAGTCTATCATGGATTAGACTTTCTCCAAAGTTTTAGGCCAACACACACGCACATGCGCAGACACTCACCCATAGAGAGAGATGCACCACCCTAAGTTGCCTCATGGGGACAAGCTCAACACACAATTTTCTACCTTGCGGAGCCAAGCCTAGGGCAAACCTCGTGGTTCCATGCCCTAGTGCCAACACATCTAGGTTCAACTCACACTTAGCCTCGCTCTCCCTACATGACTAACCTTTAACACACCTTATCGAGCAACATAAGACCTTCAAATTAGGCTTTCCAACCCTGAACGTGGGAAAAGGACTATCCCAAACATACGGGGTGTTATAATACCATTTACCCAATTAGTTTACCAAACATAACCAAATTATACACTACATATACACTCGTTGTATAAGGTGTGTACACATATGTATTTATACGTATATGGATGAATATTATATGTATAGACATGTATAATATATAATAGAGGCTCTATCAGAAGCAATCACTCTACTTTCCTCAAATCTCACTTTGTGGGACTACACTAAGTATGTTATTGATGTAGATATGTATTGATTATAAAGTATATACTACTTATACACTTGTGTATATATATTGTAAGCTAGATGATCCAAGGGTATTTGGTTGCAATGTCCATTATTAATTCAGTACCTTAGGATATTTCGTTACCCTACTAGTATACATATCCGCGCGATGCACTGATAATATTAAAATATTATTTTGAAGCATTTTAGATTATGATATCTTGTTCATACATGCTAAATGATATTATCTTTAAAAAAAAAAAAAAGACAAATTATCATATTGTTTCTTAGTGAAGTGTACACCCCCCCCCCTCCTCCCCTCCTAATACCAATCCCCTATTATCAAAATTATATGAGTATAAATAGATAACAAATCATGTAATTATCAAATTATATTTATGTTTTATATATTTCTCTATTGCATTGTTCACTATTTAAAATTATTAGATTGTTATTATTGATTTTTATTAGCGCTTATTACTTGATTTTATATAATTATCAAGTGTTCTTTTCATTAATATAAAAACATATCTATTTATTTTGTTACTCCTGGATTTTCTAAAAAGATTTGAATTTTTATTCTATTGTTCACATATTTAAATTTTATGGATAATGTATGTATTACTATTTACTTCATTGTATTTTTAAAATAAGTTCAAAAATCCCCCCCCCCCCCATCCCTCCCTCCCTCTCCGTCTTTGTATTTTTTTTTCCTACTTAATATGTTAAATAATTTTCGATTTCTTGACTTTGAAATAAAACAAATCAATAATTTTAATATACTCTAATGTGTTAGAGTTTTATGTTTATATATAATTCAAGTCAAACACTTTCACCTCAATTAAATATATAACTTTTTCTCATATTTAATTTTAAATTTTTTTATTCAAGTTCTTTAAAATTATTAGTCTCAAGAATTAAAATAATTTCTAATAATGCACGAAAAATTCTTGAATATAAAGTTTAAAGAAAGGAGTAAAATCATAATTCCATCCTATAAAAAAAAATATGTGTAACTTGTGTACCCTTTTTTTTTTGGTTATCTAATCTATCTATATATAAAAGGAGAAGAAAAAATGACACATGTCAACACCACAAAATTTTCAGAATTTTAAATAATTTTAAATATTTAATAATCAATAATTAAATAAATAAATATAGACACATGTCAATAATTAGAATTAAAAAGATATTAAGGTTACTGTTGGAATCAGTTTCCACGAAAACTGTCAACAAATTTGAATTTTAAAATCTTCTTTTTTTGAAATACAATTTAATAATCTTCTATCTATATATAATCGGAAAAGAAAAAGGTGCCACGTGTCAGCACCACAAAAATTAAGCAATTTTAAAATTTTCAAAATAATTTCAATTTTTTCAAAATTTGTATTTAAAATTAACAAAAAAAAAAAAAGGTTAAAAACTGTGGATATTCGTAGGTGAAATGGGTGGTTTTTTTTTATTTTTTAATGGGTAGTTTCTTTATTATTTTTTTAAAAATTTATTTTAAATTAATAATCAAAAAATAAAAACTTAAAAACTGATTATCAAAAAAAATTATAAAAATAAGCTAAAAATTGTGGATGTGATTACGTTAAATGGGGTTGTTTATTTTTCATTTTTTAAAATATATTAAATTATATCCATATAACACACCTTAGTTAATAATATAAATAAAAAACTTCCAATCCAAAAAAAAAATGAAAAGAACCCACATCCATTAAATAATCAATTTAAATTTTGAATTTCAAATATTAACTAATCTTATCCCTTAAAAAACGTCTGAACTTCCTAACCCACATCTTTTTTAAAAAAATACTACTTAAACTACATCATCCACACCTTTTTAAACCAATTCATCAAAAATGTGTAAAACAAAAATCACATTCAAACAAAAATTCAAAGCCTTATTGTTTGTTGGGAGCCGGATGATCATGCCAGTTTCTGCATTTCAGGCCATTAAGTTGAAACTTTAGTTCAACCTAATCTTCAAATATCAACTTCCATTTTACTTATGACGAGCCAAGAGTGTAAGATTGACAATATTGATCAGTTTTTAAAGTATTTATTTCTTTTTTGTTTTCTTTTTTAATCAAGAAAATATGTTGTATATGGAGATCTTAGATATATTTTATCTGAATAAAAAAT
>JAJOOI010006868.1:0-48173 GCA_029582585.1 Solanum bukasovii
TGAGTCTTAATTAAAGTCTTCCGCTTATTTATTATCTTTTATTCTCGTATTTCTACTTCTCTATCGTTGTGGTTGGGTTAGGCTGACGTGTCCGGTGGGAAATGGACATGTGCCATCACATCCGGATTTGGGGTGTGACATTATTAAACTTTTGTGCTAAATATGTTTTTATTCGCTAACCGTCCAACAATTGGTATTAATTAGATTTTATAATGGGAAAAGTTCAGCTTCGTTCATATATTTAGCAAAAAGATCTAAATTTATCCTCCATTAGAAGTTTGACTCAATTGGTCTTGGACAATTTCTTTTGAGCTAAATAAGCTTTTATTCAATAATGATCTAAGGTTGGTATTAGACTATTAGATAGACTTTATATAGGGAAAACGTTAAAACTTATCCTTGTATTTTGCGAAAAGACCTAGATTTTCCTTTCATTAAGAAGTTTGGCTGAATTGTGTCCTTTGACACCTTGTTGTTAATTAATCTACTCTTTTCTCTTCTAAACTATACCAATTTTTTGGAATGTTAACAACCAAGGATATTTACAATCCAATCCGTAGGAATCAATAGAAAAGGAAAATTCCTTATGATACACCTGATCCGGCTCAATTATTTAAAAGTTTAATTGAGCCAACTTTTAACATAGAATAAACCTAAACATTTTTATAGAAGTATAAGATCATAAATTCGAATCTTTTACCTTTTGAAGTATTTAATTCAGTCGAACTTGTTACAACGCACTTCGCCTTGACTCCCCCAACTACCAATGTTGAGGAGGGGGCCGGGTATGAATGGATGACAGACCAAAAACAATTAGTTGAATTGATGGCACATAAAGATCCCTCTCCCAATACAAAAATTAAACACAACTTTCCCTTTCATTTTATTCCTCTACTTTTTAAGCTTTTGTTGTTTTCGTGCCCAATCCCTTTTTCTATATGCTTCCAATTTCTTATCTTTGCAAAGTTAAAAAATTAAATCCCTTTCCCTTTTATGGTGGTGTTTTGCACAAACTCAAAAGAGTTAAAAAAAAAATCTTGACTCTCATCAAAGTCCAAATGTCTTTTTCTTTCCCCACTAACAATTGTAGGAAAATGCAATTTCCCAAATCCTTTTTTAAATGACTTTTTTCTCAAAAAATTCACAAAAAGAGTGATGCAAATATATGTTTCTTCTTTAATTATATATAATCATTTACATTTTCCCGCCAAACATATCTAAATTTGGTGAATAAATAAATATTATCTTTTTTTTTTACTACTTAAAGGCTAAAAGCTTACTAAAAGGCTAAAGGCACCCCTACTACAAAAAGCTCATGCATCCAAATGGGAAACAGCACTAGCTTGTTATCATAATTCTTCACTCTTTTTTAACCACTTGGTAATATTGATTTCTTTTTTTTTTCTTCTTTTGTCTGATAACTATAAGATAATAATAATAGTAGTACTATTAGTTACAATTACATAAAAGCAAATCTTTCAGATTATATTAATGATAAGATGTTAGTGCTCGGCAAAATCAACTAATCCCAAAAGTCAACAGACAGAATCGGAGTTACATAGATTTTACTCTTACTCTTAGGAAAAGAAAGGTTGATTTTGATAGACACTATACTCAAAAGAAATGCTTTCGAAACATGGTATATATGACAAGTTCATAACATTCAATTTTTAAAAATTTATGACATACTTAAAAGACATCACAGTAATTTTATATTTATGTCTTAATAGTAACTGAACTCAAAATGATTTCAAGCCACTAGCTTTTCTTCCTCAAATTTCCTTTAATTTTCAATGTAAATAATTTAGTATATGTTTTTTATTACACACATTTAAATTCATCCGTTAATTATAGACTAGTGGAAATTATGGGTAAACAATTAATACAAAAATAATTGATAGAAGTAAAAGAGTAGTAGAATATTTTCATACGATAACCTGAAGTACATATAGATAATTTACTTATTTTGAAGTAAGTAAATTTTTTCCCTATATTAAATAAAAATTAATGTTCAGTTATAGTTGCTAGTTTTTAAAGAGCTCACCAAATGTTGGGGCACCTAGATTTAAGTAAAGTGAAATAAGGCTGCCTTTACTTGGGCCTAAAGAGCCCACCAGATGTTGGTCTTGCTCAATGACCCATGCCTACTGCCTAATTGGGCTTGATATTTTGGGGGTGTTTGAGTTGAATATCCTCGGACTTGAATTTGGATCTTAAAGTCTGTTTGGATTGACTTATTTTTAAGTGTTTTTAAGTCAAAATAATTTTAAAGTACTTTTGAAGTGTTTGAGTAAATTTAAGAAGTGTTTATAAGCACTTGGATTTAAGCTAAAATGTTAAAAATAAACTCATGATTTTTGACTTATAAGTCAAAAGCTAAAAGTCAATTCTAATATGCAAGAATTAAGATTTATTTGTAGCTTTCCTAGCTTATTTTATCTTATTTGAAGTTGGATGAAATTCATAAGTCGAAAATCAATAATAATTGGGGCTCATTCCGGTCTCTGTATGACGCTCAATCTCAATACTAGTTGAGGCTCAAACTGCATTGACTTCGAAAGAGAAGATTTTCTGGTCTTTTTTCTTTTAGGTGCAGAATATAGGACATTTGAATAGAATCATTGTCTTTTAATTACCCATATGGGACTGTAACTATGTTGTATAAGGAAGATCCCCGAAAACATATGAATCCTTATTTTTTTTCAATTCTCTCCCTAAGGTATTTTATTCCAATAAACCTATATGTACATTTTATTTGAACCTAGCTTTAAGAGAAAATATGCAAACCCTTGGCCTGCAAACATATCTTATTGAATCAGTCTTTTTCGCTACATTGTGTATAAGAGGATCGAACCCTCTATAGTTAATGGACATATGTATAATGTACTACTTTGATACAACAACTTCTTTGGAATAGGTTTTAGCTTCATTTCCTAAACAGGTTTATCCACAATAAAAACTCGAACTACAAGGCCCATTAAGATCAAATGCCTTCTCATATTGAAGTATTCTCCAATATTTAAGATATTAAAATTAAGGTTCTCAATTGTTGTCTCCACAAATGGAAACAAAAAATAAATAACAGAACATGGTCATAGATGACAGGTTATAATATATATAACATCTAAGTTTAGTGGGGAAACATAATCCAGATTCTCTCTTTTTTAATAATGTAAGTTTAGTGGGGAAACATGACAGCCAGAGAAGTCAGAATTAAAATTTATGGATTCGAAATTTTAATTTTTGTAATTTGTTGGGTTTGAGACTAAATAATTTGTACATACATAATGAATTTCTTAAGACAAATGGAAGATTTGAATTACAGTTATTGAATTCAATCGATTCCCCTAACTCTACACTAGCTAATAAAATGTTATTTTATTACATTTATGACGCCATTCAATCTGCTATGAAAGATTATTTGTCTTAATTTTAGATTATTAAGAAGTTGGTGAAATCTTACTCTTGTTCCGCAAGTACTTTTATTAGTATGATTTTGTGTGGAGTCAACTACCTCCAATTATTTACTACTCAAACAAAGACGCCAGAGAGGTTGAAAAACATGGGCGGATGTACCACATCTGTGTAATCGGTTCAATTGAATTCATAACTTTTGACGCAAAGCATAATATATATGCAAAGATTATTGAAATTCTGATAATATATATGAACTCATAATTTAAAATATATAATTGATTCGATATTAAGAATTTTAAAAAATTAAACTCATAAAATTTAAATCATAAATTTAGCCCGTTGAAACGTATGGTAATGTAACATACACCGCAACTTCTGAGGAAGTGCAACCTTTGAATTTTCTGTTGTTTGAAAGTAAGAAGTCAAATATAGTGACTAGAGAAAAAACGAAAGTATTCAAATCCAATGGTTCATTTATTTACTTATTTTTGCTAAAATAAAATTAGTCTGTGATTGGAAGTTGATTATCACACTCAAAGTATCTTTTCTTATTGAATATATAATCCACATAAATGTTGGATTCCACCAACCTCTATCTACTTAATTAATTATAGTAGGATTAATATTTTATAGAGAATAATAAAAAATAGTTAATATGATATTTTATAAGAAGTGTGAAGTTTTTTTCACCCAAAAATATTAGAAAAATCTATTTCGAATATTTAACAACTCATTGTTAAATCATATTGTATAGGAATTGGGGGAGATTTGACCAAATACACCAAGAAAGTCCGATCAAATTTCAAAAACTATCAAATATAGAAGAACTTGCACCTCAAAAAATTATACAAGTCTCCAAAAATAGATCAAAAATTAACAAATAAAAGTTGATGTCAAGTCTAATTTTTTTTCATTGTCCATGTGTAATTTAAGGAAACATTATAAACCTATTCAAGTACACCCTCTGTTTCTTTTTATATGTCACATTTTTAAATTTCACTTGCATTAAAAAACTAAGTAAGTTTACAATTCTAACCTTAATTCATGTTTTTTTGAAGTCAACTTTTCAATAAATGATTAATAAATCCATTTTTTATTTTTAATTTGTTTGTTGGGATTTCTTTTTCAAAATCAGATTTTATAGAGTAATGCAATGGTGAGAGTAATTCATCAATGTATGAAGTAATTACAATAAACATTAATTACTTATTAGTTTTCCTAGGTTGGTCAAATATCTATTTTCAAGACTAATTAACTATCAATGTTATATTAGAAAGAATATTGTAATTTATGCATTGATTTTATGAAATGACAAATATTATGAATCAACTATTTATAGTAAGTATGACATATAAAAAGGAACGGAAGGAAGGAATATAAGATACCATTTTTTGTTTTTTTTCATCCTAATATTTCATCTTAAACCATTTTACAATTCCCAAGAAAACCCTCTATCCCAAGCCATTTGGACAGGTTTGGTGAGGGTGTAGGTAGAAGTTGGACTAATCATAAATGCTCTTTATTAAAACCAAATCTTCAAACTATACAATAACAAGAAGAAAATAACAAACCAAAAACCAAAAAAATGTCTTCTTCACCAACTGTTCAACACATATCAGATTGTTTCATCAAGCCACTTTACAATTCAGAAGAAGCTAAAAAACCTGTTTATCTATCATCATGGGATTTAGCCATGCTTTCTGTTCAATATATCCAAAAAGGTCTACTTTTCACTAAACCATCATCATTTCAACTTGATCCTCTATTGCAAAAGCTTAAAGATTCACTCTCAATCACCCTTGTCCATTTTTACCCATTAGCTGGTCGTTTTAAAAAACTTAAACAAGAAAATCCCCCTCTTTACACTGTCTTTATCGATTGTGTTAATAGCCCTGGTGCAAGATTTATCCATGCTAATCTTGATTTAACTGTTTCTGATATACTTTCACCAAAAGATGTGCCTTTAGTTGTCCAATCGTTTTTCGATCATGATAGAGCTATTAACCATGATGGGCATGATTTATCTTTGTTAACTGTTCAATTAACAGAATTAATTGATGGGGTTTTCATTGGTTTATCAATTAACCATGTCTTAGCTGATGGTTCTTCTTTTTGGCATTTCTTTAACTCTTTCTCAGAAGTTTTCAAAGCCAATAATGGACAAAAACAGAGCATTCCCATTTCGAAATCGCCGAATTTTAACCATTGGTTCCCAGAAGGACATGGTCCAATTATTAATCTTCCTTATACTCACCATGATCAATTCATTAGTAGACACGAATCCCCAAATCTAAGAGAAAGATTCTTCCATTTCTCAGCAGAGTCTTTAAAGAAACTCAAAGCTAAAGCAAATCAAGAATGTCATACCTCCAAGATTTCGTCTTTACAAGCTTTGTCAGCTCATATGTGGAGATGCATAACAAGGGTTCGAAAATTCCCAGCTGATCATGTAACAAGTTGCAGAATGGCGATTAATAACAGAGCAAGATTGGAACCTCCATTGCCAGAAAACTATTTTGGGAATTGCATACAAACTGTTCGAGGAATTGCCTCAGCGGGAAAACTTCTTGAAAACAGCCTTGGTTGGGCAGCTTGGGAAATGCATGAAGCTGTGGTGAATCATAAGAACAAAGATATTCGCGAATGGGTTGAAAAATTGGAAAGTGGTATGATTTATCAGTTGGGATTTTTTGATCCTAGTAGCGTTATGATGGGAAGTTCTCCAAGATTTGATATGTATGGGAATGAATTTGGATTGGGAAAAGGAGTGGCACTTAGAAGTGGATATGCACACAAGTTTGATGGGAAAGTGAGTTTGTATGAAGGAATTGAAGGTGATGGTAGCATGGATTTGGAAGTGTGTCTTTTACCTGACTTCATGGCTTCTCTTGAAACTGATAAGGAGTTTATGGATAGTTTGTCAAGTTAATTTAGGTGGTGTTGTATTTGGAGAACATGTGTTATTTCATAATTGATGTATTGTTAATGTTGGTAAGTTTGACTAGTGTTTGATTTGTTCAAGGTATGAAATAAAAAGAAATTTGATTCTTCTTTCTTAATTCTCATCCGGTATCATGTATCCGTGTTTGCGTACACAAAATCTAGCTGAGAAAATAATGACTAAGCTTTCTTTTTCTTGAACTTGATTTTGATACAATTGAGTCGAGCATCATTTGGAAACAACTTCTCCATCCTCCACGAGATGGTGATATGGTATGCGTATACTCTATCCATCTCAGATTCCATTTAGTGAAATTTCATTGGGTATATTGTTATAAATCTAGCTAAGAAAATGACAAATAATTAATCTCGAATTCAAGATTTTTAATTAAAATAAACGAGTATTTACTACCACAAAGCTTGTCTATAAAAGAATCCGTATAGCCGGGTCCCTTTTTGGGCTAGGGAATCGAACTCAAGGCCTTTATGATTAAGGGTGGTGAGATTTCAAACATCTACCACAATCCATTGTCGGTTTATAACTAATTTGAGTTTGAGTCTAGACGGAGAAAAACTCTATACATCTCAATTTATATGACATAGTTTGGATTTCAAAAATCAAATATCTTTATTTTAACCGTGAATTCAGACATGTAGTCTTAAAAGTTTTTGATTTATTTTTTATATATTTAGAAACTACGTAAAAAAAATACTATAAGTCACAAAATCAATAATTTAAATTATTTTAAAGGCATATAAATAAATCCTGATCAAAATTTGGTTATTTAACTTTCGATATTCATCTCCATTGTAATTTCACAAGGTGTTTTGTTATTGTTATAAAATCAAAATTTAAATTATGGCATATAAATTGGAACAGAGATTCTCCGAGGAAAGCACGTGAGATTAATAAGCTGACATTATGAAGAAACTTCATGGCCACGCTTCTTTATTTGTTGGGTCCATATAAAACCCCTTTTATATCGGAGCTCTTTGTCCCCTGCTACTTCAAAACACTCTCAGTTATAGCTTCACTCTCTCCCATTATGGGAGATACGACGCCGTTTTCGCTTCCTCCCGGTACCCGATTTTACCCTTCCGATCAACAACTAATTAGCTACTATTTATCTTCAAAGAACGGCGCCGATCACCGGAATGGCGTTGGATTTGACCTAATTCGAGAAATTGATCTCTACAATTTTGATCCATTTAACTTGCCGGATTCCGCCTGTTTCCGGTACGGTCGTGGTGGACGGAAAAGGCACTGGTTTTGTTTTGTGGCTAGGGTTTTGAAGGGAGGGAGGAGGAGAGCTGGTGGTGGTTATTGGAAGAAGAGGGGTAGAGTTAGGGATGTGGTGGATGCGGGTGCAGGGGAAGTTGTGGTGGGTACGCGTAAAAGTTTTGATTTTTATTTGGAGGATTGTACTAAGACTGATTGGTTGATGCATGAGTACGCCTTAACTGGTCATCCTATGGTACATTCTGCTATACAATCTTTCTTGCGTACATCAATGAATATATTGAGTTTTTCTTAATTTGCAATGTTATTAGTCTTTTACTTGAATACACTATCAAAGGCTTGCCTTTTTCTGGTGTAATTTTTGTTCAAACTGACATCGGGAAGTGGTTGGTTGTTTCCCTTCTTGGAGTGCTGTGCATGTTCGTACTTTCATTGATATGCTAATATGTTTTGATGAAATCTAAGTACCACTCTGATTATACAATGTAGATTATAGAATTAGTTTTGTATTGAGGATGTGTTTGTACTCTTTAGGTATATTGTTGCCCATTATTAGTTATGGTAAAGAGAAACTTTGTAAGGTATCCCAATTTGCCCTGCATTTCAATAGAAAACAGAGTTGGATTTAGGGCCTATGCTTTTGTTTGATTTGATTTTGATGTGATTGCTGAAACAGATCACTGCGTGTCAACAGTTAGTTAGCTTTATCTTTTGGGTTTGTGTTATTGTTCTGAAATCTTGATGGTAATTAAGATTATCAAAGCAACACAATCTGAGTGTGACCATAATTCTGCCTTTTATGTTGGTGGACCTCCTATCTCTCTCTGCCTTTAGTCTGTGGTTGTGCTTAATGTACATATTAAGAAGTTTGACATAAATATTTCTGAAATTAGTCATAAAAAATATTATGTGGTTCTGTTTAAGGTGGCTTTGTCTTGTTGCATAGCATAAATTTGCTACATGTAACATGTCTCATTCTTCTGCTTGTGTGCAGGCATCTTTTGTTCTATGCCGAGTATTCATCAAATCTCATCATGGAAATAACTTGTCAGGTCATGTATTTAGGTCCAATGGTGAAGAAATTGTTGCGACAGTACGCCATATAGGTATTCAATTTGATGGATCAGCTGCATCGGTTACTGGCTCTAAAATGCATGATGAAAACACTATTGACCAGGAGAATGATGTCTCAAAGTTACCTAGTGGATTAGTTACCGACTTAAATGGTCAAGTTGTTGCAGAAAATGTTGCTAAGCAGGTATATCGCAAAGAAAACTTTATGTTATTACTCTTTAAAGGTGCTTAGTTAACTTTTTCTTCATTCATAATCCCAAGCTTTCATGTTGAATTGCTTCAATTGTTTGTTGTTTCCTGTTTTGCATCTTCATTGACTTATTTTTATATGCTCATCAAATGTTTGACATGCACAAGATATGCATTTATCTTTAGAATTTACCTACTCGTTTTCTTGACATCTCAATATGAGAAACCTCTTAGAGAAGTTGGGGATGGAGTGAAATCAATGAAGGTAATTTTTTCTGCTTTCCATATCTGTTGTTGCTCTACAAGTGGAATCTGAGTTACTGTTTCTATTGTGCATTTAGTAATTTAGGCTTCAGAACTAAGAAGTATACCTTATGTGTGCCTGGTTTATTAGCTAATTGAAACACTTCTCATTTATCCTTCAAACTTAATTATGTTAGTTTGTTAGAGTAGTCGTGATGTTTCCTTTTTTGTGTTGATATAAATGGGCATCATTAATATGAGTTATTGGTTCATGCAACAGATTTGTCTTGAGAGCGACGGATCTCCAGTTCTCAATGATTTTTCTGCTCAGGAACTGATTGCCATTTTAGAAGGAGATTTTATTGAGTTGGATGACCTTCTATGCCCGCTTCCGGGCATTAACTAAAGGAAACAACAACAATCCCAAAAGTCCAACAGCAATCCCAAGCAAGTACCATCCGTAACAATCTCAAGCAAGTACCATCGATAAGAATCACAAGCAAGTACAATCAACAAGAATCTCAAGCAAGTAATAATCAACAAGAATCTCAAGCAAGTAATAATCAATAACAATCCCAAGCAAGTTATGTTTGGAAATTAGTAGCATGAAGTTCACGCCGGATTATATCAGTGAAGGCGACAAAAATAGTATTCATGTCACTTTTCAGAACATTAGAAAGTTACATCTTAAAGACATCATAAAAAGAGTGAAGTTATCAAATTGTGAGATCAAATCCTACATCGGCAATCATTGTTGAAAATCAGCTTAAGAGAATTAGATCAGGTGACTAATTGCTTAGATTATGCTGTTGTCTGGATGAATATCTTGACAGTTATCAAATTATAAGGTCATTGTATAGTTGTATACAATGTCATGATATCTGAAAATCATCTCAAGAGAGTTGATGGGGTGAGCAATGAGGCTCACATTTTACAGTCATACAATTTGCTGTATATGAGCGAAGAGTTAAGTCACCTAATACACTGTCATGATTGATGGATATCAGCTCAATAGTATTAGACTCTGTGAATAATGCCTTGCATTATAGCTTTGCCTGGATGGTTGTCTTAACAGTTACCAAATTTCGAGGTCACTTTATACAGTTTCATGATTGTTGAAGATCAGCTCACGATAATAGATGGAGTGAGTAACGTGAACATATTTTACTGTTAACATTTACCTGGATGGATAACTTGTATAGTGGCTTAAAGAGTTAAGCCACTTTATACAGTGTCATGATCCTAAAAATCAGCCAAGAGAACTAAACTGGGTGAGCACTGAGCAATGGCTAGCATTATATGGTTATGGATTGATATCTCAACAGTAACCAAATTATGAGGTCATTTTTTACCGTGTCATGCTTGCTCAAAGTCAGCTCTGGATAATAGATCAGGTTAGTAAGGTCCATAGTTTACAGTTATACAATTACATGGATGGATATACTGTATATGGGTGAGAGTTGAATCACTTAATACAGTGTCATGATTGCTGAAATTCAGCTCAAGAGAATTAGACTGGGCAAGTCCTGGATGGATATCCTAGCAGTTATCAAGCTATGAGGTCACTTCATACAGTTTCATGATTGCTCAAAATCAGCTCAAGGTAAAAGATCGGGTGAGTGAAGTTCGGATTACACTTATACAATTGGGTGGATGTCTTGTTATATGGGTTGGAGTTGAACCACTTAAAGAAATGTGAAGAGTTCACACGAAACCCACAACAGCTATAGCAATAACATTGGATATCTTATACATGGTGAAAGAGTAAACGACAAAAGCAACTACAGCTATAGCAATAACATTGGATATCTTGTACATGGTGAAAGAGTAAACGACAAAACAACAACAGCTATAGCAATAACATGGATGGATACTTTTTTTTGATAACAAAGGAAACCCGCAACTGCCACCCTTTGGGTGCGCACAAGCTAACATGGATGGATATCTTGTATTCAATGAAAAGTTAACCGCAGCAAACAACAGCAAGAAGTATGTCATAATACCAGGCAAGTTGGATTGTGAAGAGTTGACAAGTTGCTCGAAAGACCACAGGATGTGACAATGTCAGTTATGAGGGTGAAAAATATGTCAGGACACCATTGATGGTGGGATAGCAGGTGTCCGTGGAATAGTTGAGGTGTGCACACGCTATAGCATGAACGCCATCATTGGGAAAAATGTCAGGACACCAATTCTCTTGCTTTCAAGGTACTTTTAACATAACTGTGTTTTTCTAAAAAATATTTTAATGGACTTGTCAATGGGGAAGAAAGCATTCATTCCTATTTGATTTGTGCTGCAGGCCGACAATTTTGGCTTCTTGATAGACAATAACCTTGGTGATATAGTGAAGAGTAGATGGATGGCAGCTTAGTTAACGTTATTGGTACGTTTTGGTGAACTTTGAGGTGTAAGATAAAATCTCTACATCACCTTCTTATGCTTCACAAGTCTTTCATTTCTAGCAGTTGTGCTTAGTAGTAGCTTGTGAAGAATGTAAAACTTCTAGGTCGGGTTCCAGATAAGTCTATTTTTAGCAAATCCTAGTACAAGACAGTAGCATTATGAGAATCTGATGATTCTCTTTTACATCAAGTATTTTGGTATATGTACTATATGTTCTTTAGGATCTTTACATATGCACTAACGGTAGTTCATGAAGCTTGAAACTGTTGTTGTACTATATTAACACTATGAATGCAGAAGAACTAGTGGTATTACTTTGGATGGTTTTTTCCTGTTCTCAATAACATAAAATGATTGGAAGGGAAACACTCGTGAAATTCTACAGTTAAGATGCTTGGTCATACTCATCTTCGCCCTTGAGTATCCAATTTTGTTGCAACATTCAAAGATAGAGGTGGGCATCGTGAATCTTCGTTTTCTGTAAGAAGAATGTCTCCCTCAAAGCTTCAGCCAGACTTTTGGGTAGTTGGTAAGATGCTATGGTTTTTTCCCTTGCAAAGATATGAAGAAAACGACTGTCAACGGTCTTCATCCCCTAGGGGAAGCCGGACAGAAAAAGATATAAACCTTTTCAGTAAATTGTTTATCATCATCTCTATGTTTGTCCTCAGTTATTTTATTTCAAATGGTCCTTTAATCCGCAGGAAAATTTGGTTAACAGTGTCATGTGTCCCTTATGTAACAACTTTCAAAGTAAAAAATGAACTAAATAAGGATGCATGCTGGATTTTACTTATCAACTATTCACAGCTTCTTCTTTTGGGGGGGAATGGAAAGGGGGAAATGGTGAAGGGGATTACAAGGTGGGAACTCAAACCTCACCAACAAGATGTAAGTTCAGGTAGCCAATCAACCAGGCTTTTTGAGTATCTCTTGGTTGTTTTGTTCTTCCTTAAGATGACTTTGCATTTAAGTCTTGAATTTATTGATGCATGCCTCTACTTTTCCCAGAGTATGCTTTAAGCATGCAGCCTCATATATATATACTCAATAATGGTGTTTTCTTAAGGGAGGAAATATGCAATTGATTGAAGTTGTTATCAATGAAGCATCAAAGCTTTCTCTCATGTAGTATTCAAATTGCTTTCCTTTGTAGGGTTTGAATGTCTAAAGTAATTTGCTACATGACACATTAGTCATGTTCTTTGCTACACACTCTCCACTTTACTCTCTAATTTTTTAAGACAATTAACACTAAACAAATATTGTATGTATTGATAATGCTTAGACTCAGAAAAGTACATGTGTTGGTTCAAATTTCTGATTTATCCTCCACTCACTTTTTCAAGAAAGTCCACCTCACATTTGCAGTGCACCCACCATGCTATTAATGGAGGTACAAGTAGACAACAATTGTTGTGTTGTCCACTGTCAAAATTTTGTTATATTTATTTAGGTGTGATCAGTTATCAACATTAATGATGAGTAAATATCATATCCCTCTCACCCTCCAACCCCAGAGTAGAAGGATAACTCCCTTTCAAATTCATTCTTTACACAAGTTGTACTCTTGTGCCTTTTTCTTGCTTTTATGACTTAAAAGTAATTCTTTCATATGTAAGCTCTTGAATTATTATGAGGGTCTTTTGAGGGAAGAGGAAAAAGAAGAAAAGAAAATCTTGTGTAGACATTGGCTCTTGCTTACTAGAGAGATTATTAGGATCGATCAAACATCATATTCAATCATAACTCTAACACAAGCCATCATCGGCTCGTTACTTGGAACTTGTTATAGGTAGGATGTTGGTGTTACCAACAATCACCCCTCCCAAACTTTGTCACACACAATATATTATTGAATTTGTGATTTTGGTTTCTTGTAAGAATCAAATGATCACTCTCATATCATAATCTAACTAATAGTAAGAGTGCAACTTCATTTGTTAACTAAACTCATCAAGCAAGTGAAACATTCGATTGTGACTCTGATTCGATCTATTACCATAGGTAGGATATTGACGTTATCTAACATAAATGACATTAACAATATAACTACATCATTAAGATTCTCACTTTTTACAAATCTCCTTAGTAAAATAGTCTAGTTAGATATAAAGAATTGAGACGTATAAGATTCATTGAATGTTCAACAACATAAAATAGTTGAATGTACATATTGCTTCTTCTTCTTTTCACCCAAAAGTTGATGTAAAAGTCATAGAAAATAGTAGTATACATTTTCACATCTCTTTTCATCCTCCTTTTATTTTTTTCCCTTCTTTGTCAGTTTGTGCAATAATTCATAATGTTTGTGTAAAAATTGTTTTTTGCTAGGTGGGGGCAAGTGTAGTAATGAATTAAAGATTCTATGCTACTGAAGTTTGGTACAAAAATTACTCTTGAGGTGCTTTCTCTTTAATGTTCATAATAATAATAATTTTAATTCAAAGGGGCAATCCAGTACATTATTGGTCCCTAGCAAATGTTTTTGTCACCCCCAATATCATTTTTCAAAATTTGTCCTTTATCGTCCCACATGTTTTACATGTAATTTTAAGTAATGATGATTATCTTGTCTTTTAAGACAAATTAGAGGTTCTATAGTCTAATTAGAGGTCATCTTAATCTCATATTTATACCTAACTGCAGGATATATTTTTAGTACACACTGCAACATTATACTCTAATTTTTAGGGCTCTTTTGGCTATAGATTTTGGTTCTGATTCGAAATAATATTTGGAGAGTATTTCAAAATAATTGTTTGTTTAACAAATTAGCTTATTCTTTCGATCGGCCTTGAATTTGAAAAATAGAAGTTGAAATTTTAAAAAAATGGTTTCTATGTGTTTTTCGATTTTTCGCTCACAAACTTCAAATTTGTTTTCATATTCAAATACTTTTTTAGTATACTCAATAAATAAAAAGAGATTAGAGGGATCATTTATCTAGAGAAAAAAGAAGAAAAAAAACGTCCCTTGTGTTTGGAGGTAGGTTCAGGATAGCCCCTAAAGTAAGTGTTGGACAGTTTTTGATCCTTTAAGTTTGTCAAAAGTTAATACTTTTGATCTGCATCAAATATATAATGAATTTTATTTAAAAGATTTGACGAGAATGGTGAAAAACTGAAATGAAAGGACTTAGCTGAAACTCACATTTGAAGGTTCATTTTTTAATATTTGATTTTTTTCCGGAGTTTGATATAAATTTTTCGGTGCAATTTCTAATTTTTGACCTAGCATTTCGTGTTTAGTATAGTTTTTGTATTGCAATTTCTAAGATTTGATGGGACTTTCCTAACATTTTTATAAATTCTTTTTTTTACACAATTCTCATAAAATTTAGCTAAAAATATTTGTCAAAATTAAAGGATCAACTAACTTTATTACAGAATAAAAAGGAAATGAAAACATTCTTGATCATTGTTACAATACGAGCAAATTGAAAGGATAGATTAACAAGATAATCCTTGTTTTATTGACCCCATCTTTAACGTGTTCATTTTAATATCCTCTAATTGTATACTCCAAAAAACAATTTAATTCTTGAATCTTGCAAAAGATAAGGACAATTGGTGAAGGGTTTTGAACATTTTATTGTTTCACACAAAACACCATCCAAGAAATTTCGTATGGTTAGCACATGATTAATGTGAGATTATGGAACATAAAGTCATTTTTTTAATTAAAAAATAATTAATCAAATCCTTGGGATGTCACAAGCAATGAACACGTCTTCCAAGTCAAAAGGGTAACAAAGGAAATGAACAATAAATCAAAACTTAACGGAGACAAAAAAAATACTAGGTGATTGTTTTCAATTTTCATCTGTCTTAGTCTTGGTGGACAGAGTTACCTGGTACATGTCGCTGACGGGAGGTGACATGTATCTTGTAAAATTAATCGAGGTACGTAAAAACTGATCCATACACCCGGTCATAAAAGAAAAAATAAATCTACTTTAATCCCATAAATTAACTCAAATTGTTTAAGTTGGTCAAACATATATATGAGTCCTTCAGTCAATGTGAAACATACTACTATTTAATGACGGTAAAAATGTATCCACAAGTCCACAACTAATTTTTAGACTATTTTATTATAATTAAGTCAAAAAAATAAGATTAGGTCGTGTATTAATTAATTGTAGTTTACTACGTACTTTAAAAAATGTAAGTTGAGATATGCATAATCCTTATTTAAATTTGACTATTGTTACTTTATTTAATTATTTATATATTTAGTTATTTGTATGATAAAAATAGTGTTAAAATAAAATAAGATTTGCTAGTGCATCGGTCGGTATTGATTCGATTTATATATTATCAGTTCGGTTTTATCATTTTTCTATTTTAAATACGCTAAATCAATAACCAAATCAATAAGATATTCTTATCGATTTTTTATTTTCGATTTAACCAATAAGAAAATGCTCATAAAACAAATATATAACTTCTCCAACAATTTAGTATGATAGGACAATAATGTAACTTTACATAATGTTCATATAATAGAAACAATAGTAACTTGCATGAAAAGAACTATATCAGTGCAATAAATAAATGAAAAGTTTGTTTCTTATGAACTCAAAGTCACTGTGATGTAATTGAAGGCTAAAAGGCAAATGAAATAATTGGTAAGGTATTGA
Organism: Solanum bukasovii; assembly: GCA_029582585.1. NCBI lineage: Eukaryota > Viridiplantae > Streptophyta > Magnoliopsida > Solanales > Solanaceae > Solanum > Solanum bukasovii. The sequence goes on from JAJOOI010006868.1 coordinate 16,155, forward strand.
TATTAATATTTACAATATTTATGTAGGAGTGAAATAGTAAATTACTATAGTCTTAATGAGTTATCGATTTACCGAATAATCCATTATTAAGACACCAAAATCGAATCGATGATCCGATAATTTATTTTCATAAAACCTTTTAAAACTCGTTAATTCAATAACAACAAACGAATAATATTTCTTTGGGTTTGACTTATTGGTGGATTCAATTTTTATACACCCCTATTTACTAGAATAAACAATTAAAATATATATATAATCTATCTTTAATATAAAAGTCAAGTAAAATAAAGTAAAAAAATTAGTTTTTTTGTTACCTTTTGAATGGATATATGTATTAGAACGTCAACTATATATTCAAGCATTCTTCATTTATTGGTCTTATAGGCTATAGCTTAATGAGTGTGGAAGCCAAAAATTCACCAACTAAGGAAAAATGCATTAACTAGGTATATAATAGAATTAATGCAAAGGCAAACAAGATAAGTAAGATCCTTACGTTGGTCAAAGTATGATAAATATGTCAGATTTAAATTATATAAGTTTTGATCAATATTTTAAAATATATTTTTTATATTACTATAAGAAAATATAATTTATCGTATTTTTATATAATTTTAAAATATTGAATTGATTTACTTCAATTTATATAACTTATAATATTAATAAAATTGACTCGTAAAATGTTTATTTTGAGGCAAAAATATATAAGATAATTAACAAGATGAGGCTTTTTATACTTCTTCTTGGATATAGAGAGGCTAATGGAGTAGCTAACGAACCAATTAGCAAAAAAAAATGTGAGCTTGATACTTTTAGAAGCTTATTATTGTACTTAAATCCCCCGTTTTTATTATTTCTATATTTGATCGAGACAGAATAAACTATATATTACCTAGACTAATTTTCTTATGTAATAACTCTTTAAGTTTGATTAATGAAAATCCTTTATTTTATTTTATTTTTAAAAATAGGCAATCTTATAGCCTTCTTAAAATATTAGTCAAAGGAGAGAATTTTGCATATGAAAAATCATCACCATCCAATTTAAGTAATTTTCTTTTCCTCAAATAATAATACAACTACTTTCCAAATATATTTCTAAAAGGTAACTCAACTACACAACTTTATTCTAAAAATAAAATTTTCAAAAATTAAATCAAAAACATATTTAAACGCCACCTAATGCTAGATATAGGGAGCTAGCTAAGTTGGTTTGAGACTAGGTGAAAATATAAATAAATTAAAAGATGCCAACATCAACTAATTTCAACTTTTTCAAATAGACAATTAAGAAGAAAAAAAATAATCACTCGGTTTGTTTTTCTTCTGCCAACCATATCTGACCTCACTTAGCATGGAAAAATTCAATAATAATTAATAATAATAATAATGACTGATTTGTAGCTTATTGGAATCACTATTTATTTTTTTTGTTAATTGAGTTTAGTATATATTTTTTCAATCAGCCATTACGTAATGTTTGTTTAAGTATATGGAGAAAAGATTGGATGTTTGACCTAAACCATCAAATCCCAAATCCTTTTTTTAAAAAAAATAAATCCAATGTCCGATATTTATATTGAAATTTGATTAAATATAAATTTGCATCGAAAAGTTTCACATTGGAGATAAAATTTTAGTTTAGGTTAAAAGAGTATCTATCACTCCACTACAACCCTTACTGATTTTTTCCCCCATCAATAACAATGTCAAAAGCATTATTCTTCTATTCTATTAATTTATTTATTTATTTTTTAGGGAAAAAGGACAAATATATCCCCAAACTTTCGTAAATGGTATCTAAATACCCCTCGTTATACTTTTAGAACGTTGATGCCCCTACCGTCTAATTTTTGGAGCGTGTATACCCTTTGGACTAACGGAGGGACACGTGTCACGATCTTAACAGCCTATCCAAAACGTATTTAATTTTTATTTTCAATTAAAAAATTAACCCAAATAATTTAAAACCCACCCAAGTAATTTAAGACCCGCTCCGAAATTATAACCAAGTTATCAAGAGATGGAGATCAAGAACTATTCATAAAGCAAAATTCAAAGTTTTCTAAAGCCATGTTAGCATTAAATTCCTTGGAAATGGAAATTCATGCAAGAAAGCTAAGTAATCCTTGAATTGCTAATCAAATGAGGAAGCTTCGGTTTGGTAAGAATACCAGTACCAATTGACGCTTGAAAAATGCAGGAAGTGTTCCAAAAGATTATTGCAGTATGTGATGCTTTCCCTGAGGCAGTTGAATATATTGTTGATTTTCGATTTTACAGATCTATTTTCTTGGCTTTCAGCCCTACAATCTTTATTTTTCAAAATTTCAGTCATCTAAAAGAGTTATTGAGTTTTGTGATTATGAATCCATCGCTGGTTCGATTCGCCGGAATTGTTGGAGCAGCAGTGAGGGAGAGATGGGTGAGTGGTGGTCAGGTTTCATGGTGGGTGAAGGGTCACTACCTCACTGATTTCGCTGGAGTGTCGCTAGAGCAAGGGAGGTTGAGTTCGATAGCAATTAGAGGTGGTTTTGTACGTGGAGCTTCGTCGGAGAAGATGGAATCGCGGCAGTGGTGTTGGGTATCTGTTCTTGGGGTGTATGGTTGTTGGAACTAGAAAAGAATGAAAAAATGGGATTTATATGGGTGGGTTAAATTATTTGGGTGGGTTTTTAATTATCCGGGTCGGATTATTTAATTGGAAATAAAAATTAAATAATTTTTTGATAGGTTGTTAAGATCGTGACACGTGTCCCTCCATTAGTCCAAAGGGTATACATGCTCCAAAAATTAGACGGTAGGGGTATCAGCGTTCTAAAAGTATAACGAGGGGTATTCAGATACCATTTACGAAAGTTCGGGGATATATTTGTCCTTTTTCCCTTTTTTTTATTTCAATGATTGTATATTAGTGTTATCGCTCTTTTCTACATTTTTTTCAGTATAACATGTTTCTATTTGTACTTATTTTTGATATATTCTTACTTATGTTTATGACCTATCAAAAACAACATTATCTACTGTCACAAGACACTAATAAAACTATATACACCATCCTCCTCAAATCCTACTCGACTCTTTTATTGTTATATATAATAACAACATCTCAAAGGCCAAACAAACATTTGAAAATAATAATTATTATTATTACAGGGCCACTTAGGACTAGATCCCATGTCTAAGCAATTAAAGGTAGTTTGGATCATTTAACACTTGCAATATTGTGGCTTTATAAAAACATCTCTTTTTTTCTTTTATTCACACTACTTTTTACTCTTTTCCTGCCCCTTCACTAATTACGATTACTGAGAATAATGTATGATCATTACATTATTCTTGTTTATAAATTATAAAATAATGATCAGAAATTCAGTTCATTGTATTAAAATATGAACATATGAGTATCATTTTAAATATATCTTTGATTTTTCAATTGGATAATTTGAGACAGAGTGAGTAACAATATGAAAAGCGTTTTGTCATTTTTGATGCTCTAATATAGCCTATAGATATTGAAAGTTATAGTTATTTTACGTCGATTTTAATATTAAAAAGTATAAAATTGTTAAATATCTGGATAAAATGGGGAATTTACCATTGAATTCAACATACATAGTAGTATTACATAACTATAGTTGAGATTTTTTTATTTTTTTTTATGTATCTATATGCATTAAATTAATTTGTTTGATGTATACCTTTTTTATAATGGTCAAAGCAAACCACCCAAGTAAGTAAACAACATTTGAAACGAAGGAACCTAATTTTATATTTGACGGAAATTACCAAGTCTTTAAAGTGGATAATTAGCATCACTCACATTTGGCAACTAATACATATAATACTTGTAATTGCGTTTACCAATGTAAGGTTTGTATAGTGAACTTTACTATTTTATTTGAATAATATTAAAATTTGTAGGAAAATAAAAAGAACACAAAATCTTATCAAAAAATAAATTGAAAAAACCTAGTCTTTAATCATAAAAATATTTTAGCATTTTGAAATTAAATCACTCAAATGTTTATATTAATAAATACAGTATAATTTTTATAACAAGATCCAGAATAACGTTTTACAAACACATAATTAATATTTTATTAGTTTAGATTAACTTTAATAATAATAATATATAGAGTTAAAAGCTTTACAACTAACTACTTATAAAAATAATAAGGTATACATATATCTATATAATGTTACAAATCCATTTAATATGGATGTTTCTTTTCATCAACCTAACGTAATGCATGTATTAATCTAATGTAAGAATTAAAGATTACTAACGTATTTTGGTTAAGGTAGTAAACGGATGATTTCTACCTCTTATAAAAGGGTCTTCTTCACCCTTAAGAAATAAGGCTCTTAACTTTATACTTTCCATCACACTTTGTCTTACTTTCTTGTTTAAGTATTCCTACATTTTTCTCTTGTTTTACAACACGTTATCAGCACGAGTCTCTAACCAATTAAGACCTACTTAATTCGGAATTATCTTTTTCCCTAAAAAGTTAATCAATTTTCTCCGAGTCAGATAAATAAAATTTTCCAGTCTTCAGTTGGATCCAAGATGTGTAATGGAGATATGTGCCTTCTGGACAGTGCCACAACTCATACGATACTAAGAGAAAAGAAATATTTCTCTCATTTGCTAATGAAAAAGGCATATGTTAATACAATATCTGGTAGTACAAAATTGATTGAGGGCTCTGGAAGAATGGCCTTATTACTACATGCAAGAACATTATTGGTAATTGATAATGCATTGTATTGTAGTAAGTCTCATAGAAACTTGTTAAGTTTCAAGGTTATTCGCCAAAATGACTATCATGTTGAGACTGCGAATGAAGGAAAGGTTGAATACCTTTATATTACTACAATAAATGCGGAGAAGAAAACTGTGCATGAAAAATTACCTGCACTTTCTTCTGGGTTGTACCATACAAATATTGGTACGGTTGAATCACATGCCGTAGTAAACAAAAGGTTTACTGGTTCTAATGATTTTATCATTTGGCATGACCGGTTGGGCTATCCCAGTTATAATATGATGCGCAGAATAATTGAGAATTCACATGGGCATACTTTGAAGAACCAAAATGTTCTTCAATCAAAGGAATTCTCTTGTGCTGCTTGTTCACAAGGAAAATTGGTTATCAAACTATCAGTGGCTAAGGTTGGGGTGGAATCTCCTGTATTTCTGGAACGGATACAGGGTGATATGTGTGGACCTATTCACCCTGCATGTGGACCATTTAAATATTATGTGGTCTTGATAGATGCATCTACAAGATGGTTTCATGTGTGCTTATTATCAACTCGCAATATGGCTTTTGCGAGGTTGTTGGCTCAAATAATAAAGTTAAAGGCACAATTTCCAGATTATGCAATAAAAATAATTCGTCTTAATAATGCTGGTAAGTTTACATCTCAGACATTTAATGAATATTGTTTGTCCACTGGAATAACAGTTGAACATCCTGTTGCACATGTTCATACTCAAAATAGTTTAGCAGAGTCATTGATTAAACGTCTTCAATTGATAGCTAGACCATTGTTGATGGGAACAAAGTTGCCTGTTTCAATTTGTGGGCATACTATTTTGCATGCAGCGGTACTTGTGCGCATAAGGCCAACCGGTTATCATGACATCTCCCCATTACAATTGGTTTTTGGTTAGGAGCCAAACATTTCCCATCTTAGAATCTTTGGTTGTGCGATATATGTTCCAATTGCTCCACCACAACGCACAAAGATAGGTCCCCAAAAAAGGTTGGGGATATATGTTGGGTATGAATCTCGTTCTATTATAAAAGATTTGGAACCTAGAACTGGAGATTTATTTACGGCAAGGTTTGCTGATTGTCATTTTGATGAATCAGTATACCCAACATTAGGGGGAGAACATAAACAGTTAGGAAATGAGATAGATTGGAATTCACTTTCACTGACTCATTTAGACCCTCGAACAAATCAATGTGAGCAAAAAGTTCAAAAGATAATTTATTTGCAGAATATTGCAAATCAACTACAGGATGCATTTACTAACCTTCCACGGGTTACTAAATCATATATCCCAACTGCTAATGCTCAAGTTCGAGTTGATGTACCGATAGGAAAAAATGTTAAGGCAAATGAGTCTGGACCACGCTTAAAACGTGGTAGACCAATTGGTTCCAAGGATAAAAATCCTCGAAAAAGGAAAGGAATAAATGATCAAGATGATCATAATATGGAGGCAATTGCTCATGAAGAGCTCCGAGACATAATAAATTATGACACCAAAGCGGAGGTCCATGTACCTGAAAATAATGAGAATGAGGAAATCTCTATAAATTATGTCTCGACGAGAAAAAAGTGGAATCGAAATAATATTGTGGTGGATAATATTTTTGCCTATAATGTTGATCTGTCAATGAATGTAGACAGAGAAATGATTGGCCAAAATGGAAGGAAGCAATTCAAACAGAATTGGCTTCACTTGAAAAACGTGAAGTTTTTGGACCAATAGTCCGAACACCTGAAGGTGTCAAGCCAGTGGCGTACAAATGGGTTTTTGTGCGAAAACGCAGTGAAAATGATAAAGTCGTAAGATATAAAGCACGACTTGTGGCACAAGGTTTTTCGCAAAGGCTTGGCATTGATTATGAGAGACATATTCTCCTGTCGTAGATGTAATTACCTTCAGGTATCTAATAAATATAACAGTTCATGAAAAGCTTGAAATGCATCTAATGGACGTTGTCACAACCTATTTATATGGCTCACTGGACCACAATATTTTTATGAAAATCCCTGAAGCACTGAAAGTACCTGAAGCATATAAAAATTCAAAAGAAGGTTGTTCAATAAAGCTTCAAAAATCCTTATATGGATTGAAACAATCAGGGCGAATGTGGTATAATCGTCTTAGCTAATACTTGTTAAATGAAGGGTATTAGAATGACCCTATTTGTCCTTGTATTTTTATACGTTTGTAATAATATTTGTTTATGTTGATGACTTGAACATCATCGGAACTCCTAAAGAGCTTTCAAAAGCTATAGAGTGTTTGAAGAAAGAATTTGAAATGAAAGATCTTTGGTAAGACAAAATTTTGTCTTGGCCTTCAGATTGAACATTTGACAAATGAAATATTTATCCATCAATCAACATATATTGAAAAGGTTTTGAAGCGATTTTACATGGATAAATCACATCCATTGAGTACCCTGATGGTTGTGACATCTCTTGATATAAATAAAGATCCATTCCGACCTCAAGAAAAGGATGAAGAGATTCTTGGTGATGAAACACCATATCTCAGTGCTATCGGGGCACTAATGTACCTTGCTAACAATACCCGACCAGATATTTGCTTTGCAGTTAGTTTATTGGCGAGATTCAGCTTATGTCCAACAAGAAGACATTGGAAATGTGTTAAACATATATTCAGATATCTTCAAGGAACAATTGATATGAGGTTGTTATATTCTAATGCATCTAAGTCAGAATTGATCGGTTATGCATATGCTGGATATTTGTCTGACCCACTTAAAACTAGATCTCAGACATGCTATTTATTTACATATGGAGGTACAGCTATATCATGGCGTTCGATTAAGCAAACAATAGTTGCTACTTCTTCAAATCATGCAGAGATAATAGTCATTCATGAAGCCAATTGTGAGTGTGTATGGTTAAGATCAATGACTCAACACATTTTGCAATTATGCGGTCTTTCTGCGCAAACAAAGATTCCAACAATATTGTATGAAGATAATGCTGCTTGCATAGCTCAATTAAAGGGAGGATATATCAAAGGAGACCGAACAAAGCATATTTCACCTAAGTTCTTTTTCACACATGATCTACAACAAAATAGTGAGATAAATGTTCAACAGATTCGTTCGAGTGATAATCTTGCAGATTTATTCACTAAGGCATTGCCAACGTCAACATTTGAGAAGTTAAGATCCTTTCTCCTCCTCTAGCTACTGGTGAGGGGCAATCGACCGATCCCTGGAACCACATTTGTTGATACATATATGGATAGATAGATAGATAGATAGCGATTCTTCCTATAAGATTGGAATGCATCGTCTCCAAGATATCAAATAAATTTTTCATCAGGGGGAGTAAAATACGCGATTTACTCTTTTTCCCTTAGCCAAGGTTTTGTCCCATTGGGTTTTCCTGGTATGTTTTTTAATGAGGCATCACTCAAGGCGTATTACAAGATGTGTGTACTCTTTTTTCTTCACTAGGCTTTTTCCCACTGGGTTTTTCCTAGTAAGGTTTTAACAAGGCGCATTATCTATAAACATCCAAGGGGGAGTGTTACAAATCCATTTAATATGGATGTTTCTTTTCATCAACCTCACGTAATGCATGTATTAATCTAATGTAAGAATTAAAGATTACTAACGTATTTTGGTTAAGGTAGTAAACGGATGATTTCTACCTCTTATAAAAGGGTCTTCTTCACCCTTAAGAAATACACAATTGAAGAGATTAAAATAAGGCTCTCAACGTTATAATTTCCATCACACTTTTGCCTTACTTTCTTGTTTAAGTATTCCTGCATTTTTCTCTTGTTTTACAACATATAATTTGAAATAACTGTATTTTAGAAATTAAACTTGGAAGATAGAATTTTTAATAATTTTCTAAAAATAATGTCTAATTAGTCTTCCTAACTCATATGTATGCATATGTATAATAATATCATTCCAACGCCATCCTTGTCAGCATTTAGCTACAATGAAAATCAAATTTTGAAAATAATCGTATTTTAAAAATAAATTTTGGATGATAGAATTTAAATAATTTTCTAAAAATAATATTTAATTAGTCTTCCTAACTTATGTTTACATGTAGATATCATTTCAACGCCTTCCTTGTCAGCACTTAATAAAATTAAAATTCCTTTTTAAAAAAAGTCATATTTAGAAATCAAATTCCGATGATATAATTTTTAATAATTTGCTAAAAATATTATTAAAAATTAATTAATTTTCCAAACTTATATTTACATATAAATATCATTTCAACATCTTCCTTGCAACATTAATAATAACAACAATTCAAAATTTTGAAAATAATAATAATCACATTTTAGAAAGCAAATTCGGATGATAGAATTATTCATAAATTTTCTAAAAATAATGTTTGATTCAAATAATAATATATATTCCTAATTTATATATCTCTTTAGCTATTATTTCCTACATAAAATAAAAACAATTCAAACCTCACTCCTAAAATTACATTAAATATATTATTATTATTATAATAAAATAAAAGACATAATAGGAAATAAAATTAGTAATGGGTTCAAATTCCACAAGTAACCAAACAAATTGAAAATCCATTGTAAAGAAAAGGAAAAGAAATTGTAACTGAAAATACACATAAAATCCGAGGGAGACGTTAAATAAAAAAGAAGAAGAGTACAAAAACAGACATGTGATTAGAAAGAGGGACAGGTGCTTTGGCGTGAAGATGAAAACGAGAGAGACACTCTCACAAAAAAATAAAACTTTTTAAAAAATAATTTGATACAAAGAATAATATTAATAATAATTATTTTTTTACTACAATCTATCAAACGACCGCTAAATTGTCCTGTGAGGGAGGAAAGGAATACTATTTTCCTTTTTCTTTTCCCATCGGCGCGCCTCGAAACAAGAGACTTCTTTTTATCAATCACAGTTTCACACTCAATGGTAATTAATTACTTAAGCCATTTTAGAGTTTTGGACAAAACAATAACTCTTTTTTTTTTTTTACCCATTTGAAAAAAAATTCATTTTTTTTTTCTTTTGCATCATTTAATTCTCTGTTTGGAATTTGATTTTTGGGTTATAAATCTTTTATTAAAAGGGTGTGAAAGGGGGTGTTTTGTGTTAAAGATTATTGTCCCCTCTCTTTAGTCCACCAGGTCAGGCCACCTCTTTTCCTCTCTCTTTCTCATTCTTGTTTTCTCATTTTCCTCTATTTTTTCTTTACAAACCCACCATTTCTTTCTCATCTCATCTTGTTTTCTTCATTCATCTTTTGTTAAAGAGGTGATTTTTTTATGTTTGATTGATTCTTTTTTATCTGGGATTTTGTGTAGAAAGAAGAAAAGAAAGGATTTTGTTTGTAACCCAATTTTGTTTTTTGGATTTCAGGTGGTGACTTTAGATCTGTTGCTTCATCTGCTGATGTTTTGCAGGTAAATTCTTACTTTTTTTTCATGTGTTTTTCAGTTTTTTTTTTTGGTTGCTTTTGATTTGTTTTACCTCATCTCGATTCTGGGTTTATCTGCAAATTCTTTCTTGAGATATGTATAGAAAAGTTATGTTTTTTGTTTGTTTGTTTGACTATATGCATTGGATGGATGATTCAAAGAGTCCCTTATGTTTCAGTTCAAAAAGTTGTTTTTTTTCCAGGAAATTAAGGAGAAAAACAAAGTTATTACTCCTGTTAGTTTTTGTTTTTGGGATTTTTATTGTTCTACATTGAGCTGATTTAGAGGGGGATGTTTTGATTATTATTAAACCAGCTTCCTCTGTCAAAGATTACAACTTTTTCTGATGTTTGATATTTATTAAAGATCTGATTTTTAATGGTTTTAGAGAGAATTGCTTAGTATCTGGTCAAGAAAAATGGTTTTTCTGAAGTTTACAAGTATATACAGTTTGAGTCTCTGATTATTGGTAAGTATATATGTTTAATTTAAAGCTGGTGGGTAAGGAGAAGCTTCAATTTTTTTAGTGTAATGGTGGTTTCAGGTTGGTGATGCTCTGTTTTCTCCTTGCTTAAATTTAAAGGCAGCTTTTTTACACATGTTTCTGTAATGGTATTTTGTATATGAAGTGGTTGTGATATCAAAATGTCTCTACAATTCTTGTTGGTGGAACTATTCTTATTGCCTCAGTGTAACTGAAATTAGCTACATTCATTGTACTGGCAAAGTTTATCAAATACACCCACCGTTTGTGTTCAAGGCGATTATCTATTTCTTGTTTTCTACTGTTTGTGATGTTTATGGTGATAATGTCAATTGCACATGGAGTTCCTTATTTTGGTTGACATGGAGGTACTCATATCTGGCTTGAAAAATCTCGCTGATAGCAACAAGTTTAGAAAGATGTCTCTGGGGGGTGATATGTTCTAACTTGTGACATCTATGAGATTTGGCCATATATGAATGCAGTGGTGAAAGCTTGGTACTGAGCTCATCTGCCAATTAATGGCATGGACTCTAAAGCCTCTGTGGTCTTGTGCAACCAGAAGAAAAGGAATGATCTTTTTGCCAAATCAAATAGTGTTTTCTTTTCACTCTTTTTCCTTATCTAATATTTCTGAACATTGAGACAAGAATTACTGTTCTCACGTTCTATTGATGAACTGCCTTAAAATAATGTGGTTTCTACTTTGCTTGCAGGTCTGCTTAGTGGTGAAGTTTGAGACCCCGCTGTCACTACAATACTATCTTTGTCTTTTGGAGATTGTGAATATAGAGTATAGGCCTAATGCAAGGGCAACGGAGTGCCATCGGATCCCTGCCAGAAACTTTGGGTTTTACTCATGGTTCAACATCGAGTGATGGGGGTATAGATCAGCAGATATGTTGGAATAATTTGCGGAATCCTGCACAAAGTCGGCTACCAGATTATATGGTACCTTCTAATGAGACAACCATACAATTTCTTAGTCATGCAAACCAAGAAAGACAGAATGTAATTGGATGGAATTTAGGAGAATCCAGCTCCTCCAATACACAAAATAGTGTTAATCATAGTGAAAATACTACAATGAGTGCCTGTCCTGGGACTTCTCACTTCTCTGCTGAACAGCATTATGGGTCTTCCAATATTCTTTCATTGGGTGATGTTGAAATAAATTTGAATAACCAGTTAGCTGACAACACTTTATTTTCTCAAGCTTCTACTTCTAGCACTGTTCCAAATGAACTAAATAGGAGTGCTGGACATGAGGGGCATGATGGCGATGAAGATGACGACGATGACTGCCAAGTGATGGAGTGCACCCCAACATTCAAGTCTAATGGACCAGGAAAAGAACGGATGTCAACCGCCAGTACTTCTTCTGATCACCTTGCTGGGACTTCTGCAACTAATGGGTTTCTGAGGGATGAAAGTGATGGCAGACCAGGCTGTACACTGGATGGTCGACGCATGGCTTGTAAGAGAAAAGCAGTTGAAGGACATCTGGGGCAATCTTCGGGAAGTGGAAGTCCAGATTATCTTCTAAACAGCTTATGGCGTTCTATACCTGCTCCAAATAATGTGACTGCAGGTGCTAATAGCCCTGCACCAACAGAAAGTAGAAGAAACATCAGTTTGCCAGTGCCGGGAAATCCAAGACTTGGGCTCGCCATGGGTGGCACCACTATGGAAGGTCCTGTTGCATTGCCTGCTTCAAGAAGAGCAGAAAGTTACCGTAGAAATTTCAGGCTGAGGATCAATGGCTCTCATCAGCAAGTTCCTATTCCTGGTAATACGTTTCCTACTGTGGGTAATGATAGAAATGTTACCATGTCTGACTGGGACGCATTGAGGCTGCTTCCTAATGAGTCTTTGGATTCGAGGTCCGTGTCTGGTGCAGATAATGTAAATCCCCGAAGCCAACCAGTTGTGGGGCCGGTTCCTTCTCTGCGACGAAGTGCACAGAGGTGGGATTCATCAAGTTCAAGAGCTGGCAGTTCATCAAGTTATTCTGTTTTTGGTGAGAGGAATTCTGCAGCATATGAACAACCAAGCTCAAGAACTGTGCCCAGAAACATTTCGCAGCATCCAATGTTCATACCCGCTAGTGACTTGAGAAATTTGAACCAAAATCCTGTCAACTGGGGTTTAGCTGGTGGAAATATTTCCATTGCTGGAAATGTTGCATCTGCTTCTCGGAGTGGTCCTAGCTCAGTAGCCCCTTCCTCTTCTCCTGGTTGGGTGGAACACAGAAATCCTCAGCAATATCCTCGACGACTCTCAGAATATGTTCGTAGATCTATGTTGTCTGCAGCTGTCAGTGAACCTGGAAGTCACAATGGTAACACTCCGCCACATTTGAGTTCTGCTGCCTCACAGGAGATGGGGCTTTCTGGCCATCCCGGGCATCGTCCATCAAGTTCGAGGTCAGCATTGTTGTTGGAGAGACAACTCGATGGTGCAATGGGAGTTCCATATTCCTGGAGGACTTTGGCTGCTGCCGGTGAAGGAAGAGGCAGGCTAGTTTCCGAGGTATGATACTGGGTTCATTATTGGTCCAATATTCTGTAATTTCTCATTTTGGCAATATAAGATTATGTTGTTCCTTCAAGGCTTTTTGCAGGTTCCATAAAATTCCTTTTTTTGGGGGGTGGGAGGCTGTTGCAGCACTCATTATTTAGAAGCTTGCTTACCTATAGGAAAAAAACTTTATAATGCATCTGAATTTAAGAATTGTGGAGCAACTACAAACTTGCTCAATTGTAAACGCATGTTCCTCCTCAAGTTACTCTTCCCCATTGATTTACGGTAGTCCTATGCCAAATCTTTCGCTCCCAGCTTATCTCTGAACCTTGAAGTTTAGATTTTTGGTATCCACTGTAAGATGCTCTTCTAGCCTTCTTGATATTGAATAATATACCCTAGTTCTATTGCTCCTGCCAAAAATAAGTTACTGCATGCTTGGCATTTGTCAGCATAAAACCTTTTGTGGCCTGTCTTTATTTTCTCGCACATAAAGAGCTGAAGGATTCTATTGTGGTAAACGTACTTGTAAAGCTAAGGGTCATTTCCTGAACAAAGTACTGTTTTTTAATATCACCAAATTTAGGACATGCAAAATACTCCAAAAAGAGAAAGACCAACTAAATGTCTATTTGCTTTTTGGAATGTTTTGTTAGAGTCAGCTTGATTCGAAAATTTGTTGTAAAAGCACAAGAATGAGAAAATATTGCATTATATATGTAAATTAATTTGCATGTTGTGATGCCTTCCATTCATTCTCAATTACTTACAGTTGTTTGCTTTTCATTTCAGCAGATTCGCAATGTATTGGATCTAATGCGCAGGGGAGAGAGCTTAAGATTTGAGGTTAGAATTCTTGAAGCCATTTGAATATGTTGATTAGTCTATACAAAATAGACAACTTAAATGTTCAATTGTCTAGGTTCATGTGTTTTTAAGTTATACTAGGTGCATGATCTTTTGTATTATCTAGGTATGACTTTATGCTATTGTGGTTTAGTTCATAGTATTTGTATGAAACCATTTATTAGGCCTGACCCTTTGTGTTCTTATAGTGGACTTCCAATATATTAGTAGTGTGCTTAATTTAAGTCTATACCCCTCTTCCATCTTCTTTGTGCCTTGTGATCATATCAAGGACGCCTCCTTATATTTCTATATACGGTTCCGTAAGTTATTTGAAATAGATTTTGATTTTATCGGTTTCCGGATTCCAGATTCCTTTGTCTAATTTGCTTTTGCACTGGTGGATATGTTTCTTCAGATTTCCTTAATAACCTAGTGTGGGTATTGGTACAAAATCACAAGCATTGTTACAAATTGATAAAAGTTTTCTTCGGTTTTCCGTGATATATTTTCCTGATGGGACATGAAGAGGATAGGAATGATAACCTACAGTATCTAAAATTGATTAGCTTATAAGATCCGAGTATTTTGAAATTAAAATCTTCCTTGTATTCCAGGACGTTATGATCCTTGATCAGTCAGGGTTCTTTGGGATGGTGGATATTCAGGATCGCCATCGCGATATGCGTCTTGATGTTGATAACATGTCCTATGAGGTTAGTACAGGGAACATAACTACATTTTCACATCTATGAAAGACATTCTAAATTGTCTGCCTGTGTTGTATTTACAGGAATTACTGGCGCTTGAGGAGCGCATCGGGAATGTCTGCACTGGGCTGACGGAAGAAACCATTTTGAATCGTCTGAAGCAACGGAAGCATGTACGCATTAGAACAGAAGAAACCAAGGATGCTGAGCCATGCTGTATTTGTCAGGTACAAAACTCAATACTTATTCTACTTCGAGTCAGATCACCGTATGCTGGAGATCTAATTTTAGTTCACCTTAAGAGTGAGGAGTCTTAATTTGTTTATTACAATTTGCAGGAAGAATACAAGGATGGTGAGGATCTTGGGAAGCTGGATTGTGGCCATGATTTTCATGCCAACTGCGTTAAACAATGGCTCATGCAGAAGAATTTGTGCCCAATTTGCAAAACAACAGGACTCAATACTTCAGGAAAGCATTGATCCATGGAAGTTGGATGTTCCGGTTGGGCCATGGAAGGTTGACACAAAGCGTGTCTACGCGTTTGGTCCATGAGTTCATTTTGAGAAAGATCTATGTATTTTTCTCATTAATTTTATTGTGACCTCTGCTTAGAGGAGTTATTTTAGAGATAGAAGAAGCACTAGCTGCAATTAGGGGCATTAGGCAAGAGTTACATTATTTGGTTGTTTGGAAATTTACAATCTAACTTTCCAATTTATTGATACCTTCGAATATTTTTGGTTCATTTTCCTATCCTCTCTTCCTATTTCATGCATTAGAGTACGTATCTACCATCGGAAACAATCTCTCTATCCCACAAACGTAGACGTAAGGTTGTATGCATATATCGTACCCTTTCCAGATCCAATTTGCGGGATTACATTGGAAGGTACAGCTAATCCTTTCTAGATCCTCACTCGTGGAATCATACAATTACAGGGCATGTTACCTAGCATTGCACTATTGCGATCTATGTTGTGCATTTTTTGACGAAAGGGTGTAAATAGACTCTTTTTGAACAAAGGATAAGTTTGACCAAGGGTTGTCAATTGACTTTCATGCCCTCTGTCCATTTTTACCCTAAGGGTGATTGAGCTAGTGTAACACGTGCATGGTTACTTAACACTGCACTATTGCGATCTATATTGTGTATTTTTTAACAAAGGGGTGGTAATTGCCTCTTTTTGAACAAAGGATAGGTTTGACTAAGGGATGTCAATTGACTCTAACGATCCTCCATTCATTTTTATTTTAAGGATGACTGAGTTGGTGCAACACTTATATGGATACCTCAAAGCACTACAAAGTAGAGTAGTAATTATGTTCTTTTAAAGTCATAAATCACTTTAAAGGTGAGATTGTTGGGGCAAGTGCGCATCTGATAGCAGAGTAGTTGGGCTAGTTGGGAGAAAAAAGATAAAGAGAGACGTAACGCATTCTTTTATTCCCATTATACATAATTGATAATACTAATTTATTAAAGATTTGTAAGTGGTAACAAAAGCATACAATTGGTAGCCAATTTGATATTTTAGTACAGATATTGAAAATATATAAAGGGTAGATAGATGGCTAGCAAAAACAAGCATTTAACTATATGGCCACTTGTTTGAATTCAAACTAAAAAACTAAATATATAGATTAATTGGTGACAAAGAATGTTGACAATACCCTTCTCTTTTTTCTGCTCATTATGAACAATGACACTCAACTATATGTCAACAGCTCAAATCCATAATTATATACCTAAATAGACCATAGACTATAGAACCATTGCACCAAGTCCCAACCAACCTCATTTGACTATGCAGCGTAGTCTTATCAGTGAAGTCTGAGGGTTAGATACACAATTCTATTCCTATGTTATGATAGTAGAGAGTTTGTTATCGAAATCAAGTATTAAAAGAAAGTACAATAGTAAAAAAGACATGCTAAAAAACAAAAGGAGAAGAGAACAGTAACGATAGCAAATAATATAGTAATTGAGACAATAAAATTTGAATATTAATTATAATAAAATAAAAAAATAAAAAAATGAAAGGTCACCGACCTCGGGAACATAACTTGGTTGTTTAAATAAATAAATTTTTTTCAGTTATTATGGCATCTAAATGGATAAGGTTATCAAGAAGAAAGGTGGACTGATGCATTCACTTAAATCATATTCAATTCAATTTTGGGTTGCTGACTAAAATCCAAAGAGATCATTATTCTGGCAGAAAATCCACATGGATCTTTTGTATGTTTTCTCCAACTACTTCCTAACACAATCTTGATATTTAAAAAAAAAATGTAATCGATTTTATGTTATGCACAAAGAAGAGTAGACTTCACTAGTTGTTACTTGATTTTTTCAGTATTATTTGGTATATTCTCTATTTCAATCAACATAAGAAGTATGTCTATGAATTTGTTACTTAAAAAAATATAGATAATCGTGGAATTAGTTGATTTATATTTGCCATCTTCCTCTAATGAGATGATTGTGACGTCAAATTGCTTCCCTCTTAATTAAAGATTTTAGATTTGAACTGTGAGAATAAAGAACCTTTTGATAGGAAGATTGTACTCTCTTAATAGACATACATGACACGAATACAAATTAGTTACATTGATATGTTTCGAATTGAACTCCCTTTGTTCCAATTTATGTGACACAATTTCCTTTTTAGTCAGACTCAGAGAGAATAACACATTTCTATATTTGGTATTAATAATTTAACTTTAAAATGTTCATTTTATTCCTAATGAGATGATTTATAGTCACAAGTTTCAAAAAATTATCTTTCTTTCTTTGATTTCATATCAAGTCAAACAACAGAGGCTATATATACTTGAATTAAAAAAAAGGGTCAACGTATGGGATAATTTTAATAGGCATCTAATAATTTACTATGATTTCATGTTCTTTATTCTTGTTTTCTACTATTTCTCCTCACCTTCTAAGGTCCAAATTCCAAATTAAACATAAATAAAAACAAAAAGGGGACTTAAGTGGTACAAATGAAACTATTGGGTTTTGCGTTACCTATTCTCATACTCCAAGGAGGTGATTTGTAATTTAGTAATCTATCAGGACGCTAAACGTATTATCCTTCATAAATCAGGTGATAAATTCAAATTAAGCAATTTTCAAAACAAAATAAATCACGCAATTAAGGCGGGAGAAGATGAACTAATCACCCATCTCTACATAAAGTGTGTCCTCCATAGTCCAACTTTTGTTCTAACTGAAAACTCAAAAAACCCAAAGCAACACGCATACGATTCTTTTGCGTTTTCTGCAGATGATCATTTTGTGATGGTGGTTATTGTCAATGGCGGATCCGTACAGAACGAACCCTCACGCTGCTTCATCTCTCGAATCCGAAGATATGTCTTCCTTTTTTCTTAATTTTCTTCAAGGTACGTCCGCTTCCGCTTCTGCGACTGCTGCGGCTGGTTTTTATAACCGATCGGTACCGGCGCCGGTGGCTGAGTCATCTTCTAGCCTCAATTTCTCCGATCCCGGTCGATTTTATGCTGCCGAGTTCAAGGAAGGCGTTGAGAATGTGTTTGCTTCTGCTGGCCTCGGGGATTGTGACGGTATGAATTCAGATAATAGGAGGGAGTTTTTGGAAGATGATAAGGTTGATAACTTCGGTTTTAGTAGCGAGGTGAGATTTTTTTGTTTATTCTGTACAAATAGAACTTGCTAGTTCTGGAAATTTCACTTTCATTTTCCTTTTTATGTTTAAATGATTCTCGTAAAATTTGTAAATTTCATTTACTCTGATTTTACAATCTGTTCAGGAGTGTGATGGACTTGACATGCCATCTGATCCGACTCATCCACGTTCCTCAAAGAGGAGTAGATCTGCTGAAGTTCATAATTTGTCCGAGAAGGTTCGCTTCAATTTTGAATCTTAAATTTGATGGTTTTCATCCTAAAAGTACATCTACCTATTTTATACATGATTAATTTTTGTGTGACAGAGGAGGAGGAGTAAGATCAACGAGAAACTGAAAGCATTGCAGAACCTAATTCCGAATTCTAACAAAGTATTCTTCAACATCTCAGCCTTTGAGCATTATTATATTTATTGGTTTTTCTTTGCTATCATAATTGAGCTTTATTTATTTCACAGACTGACAAGGCATCTATGCTTGATGAAGCCATTGAATATCTGAAGCAACTTCAACTGCAAGTTCAGGTTAAACTTCTTGCTACTCCCCTTTGACTACTTCTAGTTGCTCGTAGTCTAGTAGATGTTATATGTTTTCAAACACGTTAAAAGAACATCTTGATAGGATTATGGCAGTGATGGCTCAACAGGAGTAGGTAATAAAGGTGTATCGTGTATGTATAATGTTAAGGAAAGTTAGTAACATATTCTAATTCTTACAGCGGAGTACAAAGTCACGGAATAAATACACTTATTTTTAAGTGAATATCTTTATTGGAAATTGAAAGTATAACACCATCTTTCTCTCTTATATCTGCCTATTGCATGTTCAATTTTTATAAAAGTGTTCTTTGGTTGATCAATCATATTTTTTGGTGGTTGTTCTTGACAAAGGTCTTTGTTTGCTAGTGATATTACTGTAAATGCATGCCATTAACCTGAAGGAAGAGTATTAATATCAATGTAGGGATTCATTTGTACTTTACTGACTTCTTTGAGAGCTAATGAACCCTCATTAGAACTATGTGAATCGTCTCATTCAAACATTTATGTCTGTAAAAAGAGAACATTTTTATTTATGTTTTGTGTTCTATATCCCCCCCCCACCCCACCCCCCCACACACACACACTACAGGCTAGATTACTATAACCCCCTCCTTCGAAATTAATGACGCCTTTTTATATTTGAAAACTTTTAATTTTAAATTTTCCATTTCTCTTACTGCACAAAAATATCATCGTATGTTTAAGATCATAAGATCCAACAGTACTTTAGATATGTGCCATTCCCCCACCTTAAATTGCATGCCCACAATCCATATAAAGTGAAATGGAGGGAGAATTATCTTTTAAAAATCTAGCAAGTGAAAAATCAATAGCAGTGAGACGAGGTCGAGACCTCCAACTGGTCCCATACAATGTAAATTTGTGTGTAGCACCTCTTGTAAAAGTTTAAGCATTAGAGAATGAACACTTAAATTTATTTAAAGTGGTCTTCTACATGAGTCAAAAGCAAAAGGCATACATAATACTTTGATGCATTTTGTATTCTATCCACTTTTGGAGAGTTTTATGTTTTAGGTGTGAGTCTATTATCATTGAAATACTTCCACAATGTCACGACTTTGCTCTTGCTAGGATCATTGTCCTCTCTCTGACTGTTAAAATAAAAGAACAGGGGCAGTGGAGCTTTGAAAAATCAAATCAGAATATGAAAAAGGAAAATAAAATAAAATAAAATAAAGAACATATTAATCTTAAATTGCATTTCTCTCAGCTGGATGCTATCATTGCTGCATGTGACAGAAATTAAATACTAGTCTCAACTCTTTAGATTAGTCAAAAACAGGTGCAGAAAGTTTATGTAGGTATCTTCCACAAAATGGAATGGAATGGAAAAGGTTGATGTGTGTATTTCTGTGGTTATGTAACACATTGTCTAGACAAGTATGGCACACACAACTTTGACATATGATGTTACAGGCCTCATCATCTTCAGTTTTTTATAACTGTTGACACCCCAAAAGAAGCTAAATGAAATGGAGTGCTTTTGGTTTGGAGCCTTTCTTTAAATCCTTGGAGCTCTAAGTTGAACTAGTAGGTAACGCTAAAGAGGTGAATAACTTGTTGCTACTAGTCTACTAGGTTATGGAGCATTAGTGGGATAAGCTAAGAGAAAGTATGTATTGGTCTGGCATGAACATTCATTATGTTTCTTACTTTTGGGAGTATCATGGCCTGAAGTAGGTTAGAGGAAAAGGGATTGAATTGAGAAGTGTAAATGAAGAAGAAAAACCTCTCTTATATTCAAGAATTGTTTCGTATACAGTTTGAGATGAAGCGTCCCTCTAAGTTCACTAGTTTCTTATTGCTCCTTTAGTTTGAATAGATCCATTTTAAACTGTTTTTTAGTAAATCTCATGCTATTAGCCATTTCTCTACCTTGCAATGAGCATTGCTTTGGCTTTAAGCTTAACATTTTTATTGTGTAACAACAAATTTTGTGCTTGAAAAAATAATCAAAGGTAGAAAATATTGCGATAAGTGTAGTATTTTATTTCAACTGTAGTGAATCTCGGTGACTCCTCGGATTTTTTTTCCAGAAATAAAATCAAGAGCCTCCTTTATACAATTTGGGCATTTCATAAAGAAACAAGTTTGCTTATCTCACTTTGATAGATTTGATCTTGACTTGTATTGAATTCAAGGGCTTCTTGTTATTGAACTGGTCCCTCTTATGGGTTATAGTGACCCCTATTTATAATAACAGGGATTCCATATGTGGAACATTCACAAATAAAAGTTAAGATATAACATAAAAGAAATGGAGAAGATGATGTGAATTGTGCGAAGTGATATGCTCCATCCTTTAAATCTCACCAAGGTTCAGTCATTGTCTGATTTGTAGAGTCAGTTGGTGAATTTACTTTATAGTCTTATCTGCAATGTGGTTTCTTTCGGTTTCCCCCTTATAATATGTATTATTAAAACTTTTATGATTAGATGATTTCAGATAGGAAACCTCCTGAAATCCGGATGGATGCAAGTTTCCTCTCATACTCTTGCTAATTTGAATAGTTAGCTGTTCCTCTTATGATTTATTTACGAAAATGGTAATCTTTTGGTATAATCATCAAATCCCCTTGACGTTTTTGATCACATAGAAGACGAGGGCACTTCTGATGCATGTGAGTAGTTTGCATATATTGTGGCTCTTGAAATTGAGAAGTGCAAAAAATCTTATAATTACTTTTAATTTTATATAGTAATTATTTCATATAGTTGCGGAGAATAGGAAAATAGCTTAATAGTTCACTTGATATAATGGGTCAACAACATACCAAAATTTAATCTAGTAAATAAAAAGTACAGTGGTTCTTGTAAAACCCAAAGAAAATACTCCTCACTGTGTCATCCATCTCAAAGATCTAATGTGTTAACTCTCTCTCTTTCTGGGCCGTTGATGTTTGATGTCGATAACATGTAGTCATAAGCTATGACTAGTATGAAGTGACTTTCTGAGATCTAAGCACATGTGGATTATGATGAAGTCACTACTAGTTCATATCTGCCACTGTCCTCTTTAAAATTGCATAATAGAAACTTTCCGTTTGTCTGCTTTCTTTGGGTTTACAGATGCTTACCTTGAGGAATGGATTGAGTTTATACCCAGGATATGTTCCCGGGTCTTTGCAGTCGATGCAACTCCCATCTGGTAATGAATTTGATGGGAGAAGTTTTATGCTGAGTGCAAATGGAGGAGCTACACTTACTGTGAATCGAGAAATGCCACAGACTGCATTTGAAATTTCCAATCAGAATCCATCAGGCAAACCAACAATAACCTCACATAACACAGAAAACGCTGTAGCTTTAGAAACTACAATTCAGAATCATTATGGAGTTCTTAACCATTTAGCATCTTCTAAGGTAAGCTGCTTGTAATATTTCATTGAGATCTCTTAAGTTAAAAGCTAAAGCAATTCTCTTACTTATTCAGGACATGTGCCGAGACAATACACTATCAAGATTGCATTTAGATATGAGTTGCTCTGGAAACAATTCATCATCAGGAGTGTCGTCTTAACCAAAATTTCACAGGATCAAATATTCGAGGAGTTGGTGTAGATGGAATTAACTATTGATACTGTGAAACTCCAATTGTTTGTACATCTCCTAAGTTAAATATTTGCCTCATGGTCCTGAGATACACTGATCCTTGATTGTTATGCTCGATGAGCACGAACAGAACTGTGCTTTTGTAACTGTTGAAACTTGGACTTGACAAAATAACTAGTGTTGGAAGAATAACTGTTCAAACTTTTAGATACTTTTAGTGTATAACGTTCGAGTTCTTACAGCAACTTGAAAATGAAAAATATACTACTGTCTTGAATAGATGTCGTTTCTGGATAATTTCAGAATCTCAGATGTCTTGCTATGGAAAGTTTTTCAATCTTCATGGAGGATCAATAGTGTTCCCACTTACCTCCATCGTGACTCGAACAGTTACATAAATATCTGGTACCATTCTCTTCTATAATTATGATGAATGGATTTGAATTGTATGCTTTTACAGTGAGGGTACCACTTTTACTCAGACGGACATATTTATTTGTCTTCAATATATATTACTATATATAAATAAACAGAGTGTATACTAAACTGTAAGGCCTGAACTATGTATAACTCTTTTTATAGTAAGGTCTACTTCCCTTGATTGAACTTTTCAGTTAATGGAATCCGCCACAAAATTTACTTTTTTTTCCCAATATAAGCATTGGATGTAGCATCTTCTACTATAAAATAAGGAGTAATTGAAAAAAATAATCAAAATAAAGGTACACTAACAATAATATTAATGAATATAAAGATAAGCATAAATTGAACTAGATCACCCACTCCACAACATTCTCTTTTAATCATTTCTCAACTCTTTAATTATCAAAAAAGAAACTAAAAGTGACACAACTATTATCAAAGTGGGAAATTGAGAAAAAGGTGGTACCAAGCTCAATTAAAATGAAGCTAAAGTATCCACCAACCATCTTTAAATGAAATATCTAACCAAACAATCCAACAAAAAAGTATAAGAAAAGAAGACAGATAAAAACTACTATTCCGTCTCAAAATAAGATTTATCTTGAAAAAATATATCTCATATCATAAAATTAATATATATTTCTAATTATACCCTATACTTTTATCTTCTTAATGAACTTGATTATTGCTAAATTATACTTATTTTAAGACGAAGACAGCAATAAAAAGGCAAAAATCAATCAATAAAGAAATGCCACCAACTATACCATTTACTATATGGTTACGTCCATTAATAGCTTCATACTTGTATAGATACTAATACACGTTTCTTAGTGAATGTCACAATAAAGTAAGCTAATCAAGAATCCAGTGGGGGCAATTTTCTCCGTTTCTACCAGTCCTATCATTACAGCTCCCCCCCACCCACCCCCAATCTCCATGGTCCCAAAACTCCCTCTCAGCTTAGCTCCAAAGATGACTTGTACTGTAACAAGCCACTGTCTCTACCATCAACACTAGAGTCCATAGTCCCCACCATAGTGCCACATGCATTATCCCATTACCATATAATACTTTGTCTTGCTCCTACAACGGTTCTTTGTTAATCAACGCCCAATTCTTCTTCCCGGAGCTGGAGGAGAAGAAGAAAAGGGAATTATACTATGTCGGGGTTTCTGACTGATGAACTTTCCAAAAGAACTTCAATTTTTGGTTTACGTTTATGGGTTGTTTTGGGTATTTGTGTAGGAGCTGCAATTGTGCTTGTTCTGTTTCTTATCTCACTATGGTTCACTTCCAAACGTAGCACTACTAAAAAGACCCTTTCAGTTTCAGCTAAGAAAAACCCCAATATCCCTAAAGTATCCAAGGAAATTCAGGAAATCCGAATCGACCCAATTCGGACTCTGCCGGAAAACCCGAAATTACTACCTGCTCCGATACCGGAACCTGATTCTTTCGAGGAGAAAACCCAGAATTCCGATGATTATCAGAGAACACTCATTGAGATCGGAAAGGGTGAGAAGATTACCCATCCGGGTCGGGTTGGGCAAGGTGGCGGGTCTAGTCATGGTAGTGAGGAAGCTCGGTCTAATGAGCAGGCTATCATTGCTGTGCCGGAGGTTTCGTATTTGGGGTGGGGTCATTGGTATACACTGAGAGAGCTTGAAATTTCAACAAATTATTTTGCTGAGGAAAATGTGATTGGTGAAGGTGGGTATGGAATTGTTTACCGTGGAGTTATGGAAGATAACAGTAAAGTTGCTGTTAAGAATTTGCTCAATAACAGGTGCACTATTCAAAGTTCTTTCCTTTTCTGTGAATTGGTTATATATTGATAACATAATGTTTCAAATATGTTTATGATTCTTGCATGTGTCTTGACATGTCATTAATGTAAAGTATGCTTTTAAGTAATATGGCGTTGTTCATGTGTTAAATGTGGTATCTTTTGGGTTTTGGGGCTTAATTACTTACATAATAGGATTAACAACAACATCATACTCAATGTAATCCCACAAGTGGGGTCTACGCAGATTTTTCTCCTACCTTGTAGAGATAGAGAGGCTTTTTCTGATAGACCCTCTGTTTAAAAAGCATAGTAAAGTAGTTTGAAGAAGGGAATACAGAAAAGAAAGCAGTAATTATAGGATTAATTTATGAAAAAATCTGTACCTTTTGTTCTGTCTTCAGGTTTATATATGTAGTTTTCTTTTCAGGGGACAAGCAGAGAAGGAGTTTAAGGTTGAAGTTGAAGCAATTGGTCGGGTTCGGCACAAGAATTTGGTGAGGTTACTCGGTTACTGTGCTGAGGGTGCTCACAGGTAATTCAGTTTCAGTTGTCTGCAGCTTAATACTGTCGGTTATAGTATTATGGTGGTGATTGTCTTTTAGGATATTTTTGACCTGTAATTATTCTGGAGATTCTGCTTTTGAGCTTGAGTTGGGATGAATTACTCAATACGGTCAATATGCTATTTCAGGATGCTTGTGTATGAGTATGTGGACAATGGGAACTTGGAACAGTGGCTCCATGGAGATGTAGGGCCTTGCAGTCCTCTTACATGGGAAATTAGAATGGATATCATTCTTGGAACAGCTAAAGGGTATACAACTGCTAATTTTTTTTGTTAACCTTTTTTTTTTTGAGCGGTAATTGTTTTTGTACTTTGTGTTAAAGGGAGTAACTAAAGCTTGGTGAGTCTTACAGGTTAACCTATCTTCATGAGGGCCTTGAACCCAAGGTTGTTCACCGTGACATCAAATCAAGCAATATTTTGCTTGATAAGCAGTGGAGTCCAAAAGTGTCAGACTTTGGCTTGGCAAAGCTTTTGGGTGCTGAGAAGAGCTACGTTACTACTCGGGTTATGGGAACATTCGGGTTAGTGCTTGACATTTCAAAACTCACTATCATTGTTTAGTTGCTAATATTGAGTTTCCCCTGGAAAATAAATTGCTGATGACCCCTTTATCAGTTACGTTGCTCCGGAATATGCTAGCACTGGCATGTTGAATGAGAGAAGTGATGTGTATAGTTTTGGAATTCTTATTATGGAAATCATTTCTGGAAGGAATCCGGTGGATTACAGCCGTCCTCCTGGAGAGGTTTGTCTCATATGATCAATGTTAGTTCCTAGTTTCAGGAAACCTCTTTAATATTTGTTCCAGTTTTGTTCTGACTCTGCTTAGTCAATCCGGCTCACAGGTAACTCTGGTTGATTGGCTTAAAATAATGGTTTCAAACCGGAATGCCGAGGGCGTTGTGGATCCCAAGATACCTGAGAAGCCTTCGTCAAGAGCCCTGAAACGTGTTCTTTTGGTAGCATTACGCTGTGTTGACCCCAATGCTCAGAAGAGGCCAAAAATGGGACAAGTAATACACATGCTTGAAGCTGATGACTTTCCCTTTCGTGATGTAAGCTCTTGTTTTCCTCCAGGCCCTTGAATTTAATGTCACATTCATTAGTCACGAGAGTCGACCGCTAAGAATGCATTTGGGGTAATGGAATGATGTGAACTGAATCTAAAACTTAATTTGGATGTAATTGCGCCGTTAGCTAAAATGTAGTCACTAGTATCTCTTTTCTAAATGATCACTTAATGCATGATATGACATGAAGATATATCCTGTTGGAATTATGTTTGTTACACCATAAATTAGATCACATTAATGAACCTCCTTACGTACCCTATTACCAACTACCAAGCACATGGACTGCTTTGAATATGTTGTAATGTGCTGGTGAGATCTGATCAAAGTTGTGATGTCTATTTTATTACATCATGGACCAACACTGTTATATTTTTGCATAGTGCTTGTGTTAATTAGTACAAGGATCATCTCATCAGTTTCCTATCAATACCCTTACTTGGTTTTCATTCACTTCCTCTGAATAACTGTGGCATTGATACAGGAGAGACGGCCTTCAAGGGAGCATGGAGGTCGTTTATATCGTGATGGTGCTAAAGAGAGGCTAATGGACAAGTGTGTAATTGAATCAGGTGATAGCAGTGGATATGAAAGTAGTGTGCAAACCAACTGGTCTTTGGTCAAGAAACAAGAAACCGATGATGAGCATTAGCAGCACCAACAACAAGGTCAATTCCAACCCCGTTGTTTCGTCTGTCATTCATTTGGAGCTAGCACATGTAAATATCATTCACTTAATTTCTGCATTTTCAGTTAATTCAGCAGTCTTGATAGGTTTTGTAGCATCCCTTGTTATTAGTGTATGTAATTGCCTTCAGGTTTGCTTTGAACATAACTGTAATTTTACCAGTGAAAGGACATGATTGTATTGTATTGCATTTACCACAAACGAGTTTAACTTTTGTGCACTGACAATATCCTTTTATTACTACATCGTGTTAAAATAACCTACTAACTGTCTACCGTAATCCTAATGTGGTAACTTAAAAAGTGCACTAAATAACCTGCATTATATGGATTTTACCAGGATTAGAAAAGAAAAGGTACATCTTTTTGGGAGGGACATCAGATGGAGACATTTTCTTGTGGACAGATAATGTCACCGACAGAAAGCTACATTCAATAAAAAGAAGATTCTTGAACAATTAACAACTGAAATTAGTCAAAATGTACGACCAAAACAGTTGATTTTTCCTTAATCAGACGAAGGTTAACACAAATGTTCTTTTTGGTGATTTGGGTTCTGAGGTAGGGTCTGATTGAAATGTTTCATGGGATGCCTACTGTAATGGCGGACCATCCCGGCCTTTACGCTATTATAGTGTGATGTGAGTGGTTCAAATTTGTTGAATCTTTCTCAATCATCTTAGCTGGAACTTTTTTACTAAGAGAATTTAAAATATTACTTAACAAGGGAAACCCGCAGCCGCTACCCTTTGGGTGCGCACAGGGTAAAACCTCCGCTCCTATGCAATAGCTTGCAAACCACATAGGATAGGTAACCCGCATTAGGCAAGCCCGGTGCAACGTGCTCGATCCAGAAGCAAACCCCTTGTTTTTGTTGGCAAGGGGTTTCGAATTTGAGACCTCCAACATGGAAGTCCCAAGTCCAAACCATTGGCCACCCCGATATAATATTTCCGCAAATGAAATGCTAATTAATTCTCCTTGAACAAAGGTGGCTCCGCCACTAGGAGTGTCCCTACGAGCACTAAAGTCTTGAATATGCTACAAATTACAAAAGGAGGAAATGAGGTAGGTGTCCTTTGTATTTGGCAGTTACTATAGATGATCTTTTTGACAGCTAGAGATTGAGATTTTGGACCCATCAATTTAATTATGTTTTCTAGTTTTGTCATGATGTAGAAAATAGTCTTTATGTTTTATAAGTTATTTAAGATGTTTATTTGTTTTCAACAACTTTAATTTGGTGTAATACATGACCAAACATTTAGGGGCGCCTCCAACCAAACAGTCCTATCTTGACTTTCTGAACAGTTCTGCATGTGAAAATGTGAATGGGAAAATTCTCTTCCACTGTTTGATTTTGTCAAAAGAGAGAAGAAAATGGAGGGAGTAAAGAATATTATAAAGAATAAATCGAGAGTGCGGTTAGATAAACGTTATTCTTCTATTCATTAGAGATCTCAGGTTTAAATTCCTAGAATTGAAAAAGTAATACATTCTCACTATGCTATTTTATAAAAACAAATATACAAAACGAAATTGAAGGGATCAAAACTTAAATAGAGATCTCAGTCTCGAACATTCTTTCTCGTTCTTACATATCTACAACACAAAAAAAATTCTTTTGCATCTCTCTCTCTTGATGAAACAACACATGCAAAGTGAATCATTTTGCTGCTTTGTTCCTTCTTTTCACTTTTCCTTTTTTCCTAAAGAAAGGCCCAAATTGTTACATAGAATAGAAGCTAGCTAGAGCTAGTACCTAGTAGTATCATTGCCAGAGTAAGAATTAAAGGAGCTTACTAGTGGCCATAAACAAAAATAATTTGAGCGAAGAATTTTTAGACTATGAATTTAGTGGTTCTTCTGATATATGATTAAGTACATTTAACCTTCAATTATATGAACCGTTTATTCTTCGACCATTTATATAGGAAAAAGAGTTATATTTAGACTATTGCGAGAACAAATGTTACCTTCGAATATGAAGTAACTAGCCGTAAGAAAATTTACAATCAACAATTCACGTAAGGTTAAATATGTTTAAAAAAATATTATATGGACCAAAATCAAAATTTGGTGATGTATTGTGAAAAGGTTTAACTTTACCCTTTGTACTCGTTCATAACTTCCTCATTATAGTTTTGGTTTGGCTCCAAATTGCATTCAACAAAGCCTTTTGATGTTGACTTTCCACTTGATTGACAAATAGTGAATTACAAAGGAATGTCACATCCCATAAGTTTTCTACTTAGGTCCATTTTTATTAGCATAATGGACAACATCCCTTGCAATATTTCCAGACAAAAAAAGCATTAAAATAGCAATAGGTACAAATTGAAAGGTTCTTTATTAGCCAATTGTCAAATTATATATCTTGTTAGCATATGCTTGAAGTTTTATGGAGACATTTCAAGAACTTGTAAAGATAAAAGGAACATAACTATCTTGGAAATAACAAAATAAACCGGCCAAGAAAGTGAACAATGATTAGATGGAGGATTATGCCAATAAGATACCTATACAAATAAAACAAAATAAAATGGTCTAATCCAACTTAAGAATAAATCCCAAAAGCTTAACAATTCACCATGTCATTAGTTATATATATGTGCATACTAGAACAGATGAAGAAAATAACACAAGAAATTGAGTTTTGAAGCAAAAAAAGTGAATCCAAAAATGGGATTCTTATTGTTCTTATTGTTCCTCTTAGCTAATTCAGCCTCAGGAAAAAGAACCACTTACATTATCCATATGGATAAGTCATTCATGCCTAAGGCTTTTACTAGTCATGAGCAATGGCACTCTTCAATTCTTGAAACTGTCAACTTGAAAGATACAGCAAGTGAAAGTTCTACCAAGCCGACTAGGCTTCTTTATTCGTATGACAATGCATTTCATGGATTTAGTGCTGTTATGTCTGAGGATGAACTGCAAGTTCTTGAAAAGTTTCCTGGTTTTGTGTCGGCTTATGCTGATAAAAAGGTCACTCTTGACACTACTCATACGTTTGAGTTTCTCGGTCTGAATCCTGAGTCAGGACTATGGCCAGCTTCTCATTATGGTGAGGATGTGATTGTTGGTGTCATTGATACTGGAGTATGGCCAGAGAGTCAGAGTTATAAGGATGATGGGATGACTGAAATTCCGTCAAGGTGGAAGGGTATATGTGAGCCTGGACAAGAATTTAATGCTTCAATGTGTAACAATAAGTTAATTGGTGTACGATACTTCAACAAAGGAGTTAAAGCTGCAAATCCTAATATTACAATTAGTATGAATTCAGGCAGGGATACACAAGGTCATGGCACGCATACTTCATCAACTGTTGGTGGAAACTATGTCGAGGGTGCTTCATTTTTTGGCTATGCAACTGGCACAGCAAGAGGGGTCGCTCCACGTGCTAGACTTGCTATGTATAAGGTAATTTTTGATGAAGGACTCTTCGCTTCTGATGTGCTTGCTGGTATGGATCAAGCTGTTGCTGATGGTGTCGATGTGATATCCATCTCTATGGGATTTGATAATGTTCCATTGTATGAAGACCCTATTGCCATAGCTTCATTTGGTGCTATGGAGAAAGGCGTTCTTGTTTCCGCTTCAGCAGGAAATGCAGGTGTCACTCCTGGAATACTCCACAATGGAATCCCCTGGCTCTTGACTACTGCTGCTGGCTCTATTGATCGCGTCCTCTCAGGAAAATTGACTCTTGGAAATGGACAAGTGATCACTGGATGGTCAATGTACCCTGTTAGCGCCCTTGTCAACGAGTTCCCACTTATCTACAACGAGTCAATATCGAGTTGCAATTCAACTTCCTTATCCAGCTTCAATTATGGAATCATCATATGTGAAAATGGACATTTCCTTGATCAAATAAATACCATTGCTGAATCCTCTGCCCCTGCTGCTATATACATCTCTGACGATCCAAGAATTTTCCAGAGAGAAGAATTTGCATATCCTGGTGTTGTTATCAGTCCTGAAGATGGTGCAGCTGTGATCAGTTATGCTAAATCTGGTGCCAATCCTGTTGCCAGCATTAGCTTCCAACAGACATTTGTGAGATCAACACCAGCACCCGTCGTTGCAACTTACACATCACGAGGTCCTTCACCGAGCTATCAAGGAATCTTGAAGCCAGACATAATGGCACCAGGGTCATTAGTCTTAGCATCCTGGATTCCTAATAGTTATACAGTTTCGATATATCCAGATATCGGATTGAGCAGTGAATTCGCGATGGTTTCAGGAACATCCATGGCTTGTCCACATTCCTCTGGCATTGCTGCACTTCTTAAAGGCGCTCATCCTGAATGGAGTCCAGCAGCAATCCGATCTGCAATGATCACTAGTGCCATCAACATTGACAACACAAATTCTCCCATCAAAGATTCAGGCCTAAACTACAGTATCGCGACTCCTCTGGCTATGGGAGCAGGACTAGTTAATCCAAACTTCGCCCTGAATCCAGGCCTTATCTATGATGCCACACCACAAGACTACATAAACCTTTTATGCGCCATGAAATTCACTCACAAGCAAATCTTGACGATCACAAGATCATCAACCTACACTTGCCAAAATGCATCTTCTGATCTTAACTACCCATCATTCATCGCGCTATACACAAATGAAACTACAGCAACACTGAGTCAAAAGTTCGTTAGGACAGTGACAAATGTTGGCAATGGTCCTGCTAACTATTCTATTAATATGGTCGTGCCATCAAACACAAACATAAGTGTTTATCCTTCAAGATTGTCTTTCAGCAGCAAGTATGAGAAGCTAAGTTATACATTGACAGTTGAATATAATGGTAACAAAACTGGAGAAGTTGTATTCGGATCGATAACTTGGGTGGATGTAATTGGTCTCCATGCTGTAACAAGTCCAATTGTGGTTGC
>JAJOOI010006869.1:0-24064 GCA_029582585.1 Solanum bukasovii
AATTAAGTAATTCTTGAGATGAGTAGTATCGTTGAGTTCTGGGTTTTGAGTTTTTTTGAGTTTTTGAGTTCTCAGTATTGAGTTCCTATATTGTCATTAAGACCCTTGAGTTGCTTCGTTCATGTCTATATTTCAACATGAACTCCATTTAGAGTTATAAGTCTTGATAATCCTTTATAGCCAATTTTTTGTGTTTTAAACTGAGTTTTTGAGGAAAGTTTAAAGAGGCATTTTGAGTAAAGTTTAAGGGAACTAAGTATTCTCAAATGTATCCTCTTTACATTGACAAAAGACAAACTTTGATTTCTAAAAGGAGTTTATGAGTTCAAAGATATTTCAAGAGCAGTTACCTCTTTTAACATGATAGTTTTAGCAATTATTTCAAACCATATAAAGAGTATGTTTTAATACATTTAAGCATAAGTATATATATTATTGGGAGTAGTATTGAGCACTGATATGAGGATGGGTTCAGACAACTCACATTCCTCATAAATCATGTAGCCAACATGGGTAAATGATCATACTTTTTAGATGAATCCTTTGTGCCTTCAAGAATAGCTTAGTGGATCCACTTAATGGAGGAGTTCTATGCCCCGGCAAGGTATAGAATAGTTGTGGTAGCGTGGGCGAGACGTGGTATCATAACATATCTCATAGTGATGGTTGTCATTTACAGAATCTTCCAAATAAGAGTAAACAGTATTGTCACTCCCCGAGGCTACCCCCTTGATGTAACACGGGACATAGGATCACGAGTGACCCGAATCTAACCTTATGTCTGGCATATACCAAGCATACTGAGAATAATTGAACAAAACATGTAATATGCGGAAGCTAAAACAATGGATAACTGAAAGTGGGGAATACCCAACTAGTCTGAATGTATAAAACATATTAAGAGTTTAGCGATAACAGAAAGAATCACTTAATAACTCAAGTTGAATCTACTACTATGTATGAAAAGCCTCTAACTGAGTTGAGTTGCTGGGACATGCCCCCTAGCTAACTCTAACAAAACTTAAAACTATATAAAAAAACTAAAGTGAAAAGCATATCTATTGTCCTCGAAGTAAGAGGACTCACCACTAAAGCTGATGAAATGCGGACCGAGAATCCATCTAAGCGTGATCTGGATGCTAAGTACTTGAACATACATCATGAAAGAATATAGCGCAGAGTATGCGTCAGTACTTAGAATGTACTGAACATGCATGATATAAATACTAAGCTGAAAAAAGCATAACTGAGCAATAACATAAACTGAGCAAAAATGTAAATACTGAAACATAACTGAAAACCTAAGCTGAATGCAATGACCAAGTACTAATCATGAAAATAACATGCTAAACTGAATGCTGAAGTATATAATGAAAACCTGGTCAAATACACTAAGAGTCTGACTGTGGGAGCTACTATTAACCGACATAAAACCACGTAAGCTAAACGTGGAGTCCGATGTATATGCCCCATTGAGAGGACCCAATATACCTTGTGAGAGGTTTAAAGGCATGACTGGAGTGATCACTAAATTTGATGCCTAACAAAGGGGACTTATAATCCTACAGGGGAACGTAGTTCTAGGACTATGAGGGTACAATGTACCCTAGTCCAACCCGATGCTAAGTCTACTCCCAACTGAATATGTATTTGACTGAAAAACTGAAGAGCTCAGAATACTAACATGCTACCTAAGAATGCAATATTTATGTACTGATAATGCGACATTCGAAATCTGGAGCATGAACTAAGAGAATCTATACAAACTAGGGTTTTGAGTTTCATACAAGGAATTACACAATCTTTCCAAAAAAAATTGTTATTTAGATTGAGGATTGTCACGAGCCAAACCATCGTGATTGGAACCCACACTAACCCTCCGGTGGGAGAACCGTTAATAATAATTAGCTAACCAAAGAACCAAGCAACTAAGGCATTTAAAAATATGAAAGCAGGTCTAAATGCAAAGGAAAAGATAGGGAGTCCCTATAAACTCCAACAAAAGACTAACAACCAAAACTAACATTGCGGAAATAACGCCTAGAACCTGAAAGTCAATGTACCAAAACATCAAAAGTTCAACCATAAGTCTAAACAAGAAGGGTACAACCCCAAACTAAACATAAGACTAATTAAAGTGCTAGTTTAAGTCAAGAATGTGGACATAGACAGAAACGAAAACTCATGGTAGCCTGGAAGAACTGGCTCACCCTTGAATTCGATTTTAAGAGTGCTAACCAATTTGACATATACCTCTTTTGTGACCTACCTTGTGAGTGTGTGAATCTATCTTGAACACCCCATGGGCCTTACCTTTCTTTGGAAGAAACTTGATGAAATTACACCATTCTTAATCCATCACCCATAATTCTCGTGAAGTTGTGGTTAGTTTGAATAGCCAACTTAGGCCAAAATCCTAAGTTGGGGGTGTGGTGAAAAGAGAATACAAATCAAGAAGTGCAAGAAATTCCCTCTTACCCATGGTTTTGAGGAAAATGGAACCCCTCTATATAAAAAAAGAGACAGAAAAGAAAAAGAAAAAGAAAAAGAAAAAGAATGAAAAAGAAAAGTTGTGGAATAAAGTTGAAAAATAAAAAAGGGGTTCCCAAACAATCCATGGAAAGCGAATAATAGGATGACTTATAAGCACTAATGAAAATGATGAAGGAGGAAGGGAAGGAAGTGTTGTGAGCACCACATCTCATGAGGATGAAAGTCACTGAGCCTAAATATCCATACCTTTGCACTCAGCCCCATTACAAGCCTGAAAAAGACCTTTTTGATCTTGATTGAGCTGAAACAAATATTGATTGGAAAATACGGGCAAACCTATTAGTGAAATTATGTCTTATATTCTTCTTTGTGAGTGTGAGCGTTGCATCTGATTCCAAAGCTTTAAACTATGAAACCTTTGGTGTGAATATGGAATCATTCTTTGTGTGAGGGCATTTGAACACCGTAGTTGAGCTTGAACTTGCATTTGAAACAAGTATTATGAGCATGAGATTCGTTGGTATTGGTGAGTCACAAGTTGAATCTTTGAGTGCACATTTGATCTTTACATAAGTAAATTGAGTCTTGTTGTATGCATTCATGATTGACTCTTATATAGCACTGTTCGAGAAACCCTTTTTGAACGGCTGAACTTGAGTTTGCTTGAGGACAAGCAAAAGTTTAGGTTAGGGGTGTTGATGAGTCTACAAATTGGACTCATTTAGGGCTATATTTTAATAGAAATTGTGTCCTCAAATGCTTATTTTGTCTCAATATCTGATGAAAACCCTTAAGTTTCAGGTATTTTATGGTTGAAGTAAAGCATGGACACTACATCGCAAAAAGGAACGAAAAGGCTGAAAAGAATGAAGAAATGAAGGCTTGAGGATCGCCGAGTCCACTTGGTGAGTCGCCAAAGGGTCTTACGTCACCTTTTGTTCCAGTGTACTAAGCCCTGATGGAAATGATCAAGTCGGCGGAGATAAAGAGCAGTCGGCACATCGCCGAGAAGTTCCGTGAAGCAGTACCATGTCACCCAATGACCCAGAGAACAACGATGCTGAAGGCTGGTGCAAGACGGCGATGAACTACACCAAAGGGCGAAACGCCGAGTTGATCGGTGATTTCGACTAACGACGCCGAATGATCCGCTGCAACACAAATATGTGGAATCTATAAATACTAGTTAGAGTTATAGTTTTAAGTGTGGAACTGTTAATATAATTTTCACTTAGAGAATAGTACATTTGAATATTTTTGCTCTAAGTTTTAGAGGGTTTTGAAAACTTGAAGAACAAGAGGGTTTCATCTCCAAGGAATTGGACTTGGTTCTCTTGGATCCTTCATTCTTGACCTGTAACAAGACTTAAATCTTCATACCCACTTGAAAGCAAGCTCATTTAGGTATAAATTTATCTCTCTTAATGTTTGGGTAAAACCCCCCATTCTTGGGGTGTGATTTAGCGAATATGGGTTAAGATTGTTGTTGGGTCTTGTTTGCTAATAGTTTAGATGTAGTTTAATGGTGATTTCGTCTAGTTGTTGTGGATGAATTTAACAAATTTGTAGTTTCAAATACAAGTTTATTTATGTGTTTTCGCCTTGCTTGAGAGAGAAGTCGCGAAACCAAGACTACTAGATTGTTGGCCTAAGGAGTGGGTCGACATGAGGTTCAGCTCGAGCTAGTGAACCCTTGTACCATATCCTAACACTCAGCTAGAGAGAGTGAGTGGGGTAAGGCGTAGGCTGGTCTTCATGCGGCAAATAGGTGTACGAGAGGAACCCATTTGAAACGGGGTAAGTTGCTCGAGAGAGAACTTATTTCCACATAAATCTTAGCTTAGTCACTATTACTCTATAAATTTGCTATCGCAAGCATGTACCCAATAATTTAGCTTAACCCGTATTCCCTTCACATCCCAAGGATTCCCTCTCATTATTTAGAAACCCTTGTTTATTTTGCTATTTTTACTTACTTGTGACAAAAATGCCCTTTATTGTTAATTGACACTCTTGTGTCTCCCTTTTTAATTTACAATGTTTTTACTCGTTAATGTCTTTAGCTATGACTAGTTACAACGAAATTTTATTTTTCTACAAATTCTCAAAATTACTCTCTTGGGACGATCCCAACCCTTTTTTGGGTTATTATACTATTGCACGATCTTAGACATTTGCATTGGAAGTTGTGTCCTTGATTACACAAACATCAAGGTCTTCTCTTTGTTAGCTTATGAATTTTCCAAAATTCAAAACTTTGTTTGCCAAATCTTGAGTTTGTGTCTTGTGAGAATAGACTATATCAAATGGACACAAACCTCATGGGACGACACCATTGGCTAAGAGTCTGCTTCTCTGAAAATTTGTGCACCAACCATGTCAAATTTGACAGCTTTTAGAAAACTCTCTTTTGAATTTTTCGCGTACGCAATCTTTCCGGGACCAGGTCCCTTGCAGATTGTTCTTTGTGAGTTCTTCAGAAGACTTGTTAGCTCTCTCTCTTTTTGAATGAATAATGTTGTTTGTTTATTGTTGTATATATCAATCACCAACAAGAGTTTTGACCACTGAAACAAACAACCTCATCCGCCCTTCCTACTGGTAAAGTACGCTGCACTTTTTCACTAACAAACTTGACAAGACAGCTTCACAGGTGTACACAATTTTGAATTTGGACGAGAGAAATCTGTCATAGACCGGGTCCCTGCATTTGTGAGGATCATCAAAACACCTGGAATACAACATTTTCCCTCTTTTTGATGATGACACACAAATATTCCCCACACTGAGTTTATTCATTCATTTCCCCTATCATCAGTTGACTCTTCAAAAGACACTTTCCTAGATCTGGTCCCTTGTTAGCTCCCTAACTTTGTTAAATAATCAAAACATAACATTATCTCCAAAATAACATTAATCTATCAGGTCCCTTTGTTGAGAATGAGCAGTGTTCTTCCTTGAAGATGGCCTTCTCTTTGTAAGCTTATGAATTTTAAGAAATTCAAAACTTTGTTTGCCAAATCTTGAGTTTGTATCTTGTGAAAATATATTGTATCAAATGGACACAAACCTTTGGGACGATACCATTGGTTGAGAGCCTTTTCCTCTGAAAAGTTGTGCACCAACCAAGTCAGATGTGATAGCTTTTAGACAACTATTTTTTGACTTTTTCACGTAAGCAGTCTTTCACGGATCAGGTCCCTTGTAGTGTGTTCTTCGTGAGTTCTTGAGAAGACTTTCTAGCTTTCTTTCCCTCTCTTTATGAATGAATAATCTTGTTTGTTTATTGTTGTATATATCTATCACCATTAAGAGTTTTGACCACTGAAACAAACAACCTTGTTTGCACTTCATATTGGTAAGTACGCTGAACTTTTAACTGACCAACCTGACAAAACAACTTTACAGTTGTACACTATTTTTAATCTGGACGAGAGCACTCTGCCTTGGACCGGGTCCCTGCATTTGTGAGGATCATCAAAACACCTGGAATACAACATTTTCCTCCTTTTTAATGATGACACACAAATATTTCTCACGCCTATTTTATTCATTCATTTCCCGTGTCATCAGTCCCAATACTAGAAGGCCCTTTCCTGGATATGGTCCCTTGTTAGATACCTAAGTTTGTTAAATCATCAAAATGTAACACCAGCTCCAAAATAACATTTTCCCCTTTTTGATGATAACAGACCGTTTCACCTTTCCCGCTTTTACTAGTTCCCCCTATCAGCATGACTCTTCAGGTAACTGGATTGGTCCTTTTGTTTCATCATTCCCAAGGTTTGTTAAATCATCAAAACTTCACATCATCAATAAAATAACACACAGTATAAAGATAGCTTGAACAAAAACACAGAATCATAGGCTCATAGCTATATGTCTTGACAACCATTCTAAAACCAACATATGAGTGGTTGACACATAACCCATACACCATGTACAAAGTCAGAAAACTAAAGACATAAAATAATATAACATATGTGACATAGCCCTTGAAACTTGATGACTCACCAATCTTCCAGCAAAGTGATCTACTAGCCTCGAGCGGGAGGGCAAATACCATCAGACCCTACATTATAAGACAATGTAGGCATAACTATGCATTAGTTTATGAAATTTACTAAGTATGGGGAAATATGGTTAAACGTAGACATGATATCATATTAGACTTAAAACATGTAACGCTTGACCAAGTGTAATATTTTAAAGCTTAGAAACATAAAATAATACGATACCATGATGCAAGGACAATGCTAATGTACAAGGACATAAGGTAAAGCTTTAAGGAAACTCACAGTTCTTTTGTGAGATATTAACTTTAACCGACAATAGACCATGTAAGCTATAACATATAATCTGGTGTAACTGTCACACCAAAAAGAGGGAGTCTATGTGCCAACGTTCAATCCACTGGCTAGGTCATTTAATACAATACTACGGGGGCACGTAGTTTGAGACTAGAGATTGCTACTAGAGACTATCTTATTTGAGTCTCCACCTCAAAGTTCTCTCTATGTTAAGTTATATCCCAACATAATAGATGAATTCAATTATTAAAGCATAACATTAGGAAATGAAGTAATCATAATAACAATCCAAATCATAAAGTAATATAAGAGTAGCTTCTTTCAAAATGATGATTTCAAAACTTCATTCATATAGACACTTACCTTCCTAAGCATCTAAAACCATGATTTCCTTTAAAATTTGGAGAAAACCTTTCACAAACCATTGATACATAACTTAAAAGTATCCTTAAATTATAACTTCATCCATTCATAAAACATGCATAAAAATCCCTTATCATTTCATGATCATAGGTCAAAGTTCATAGGTGAAAATCAAAGCATAAAGCATGGGTCTGGTGAATTCAACTATAAATCATGTAATTAAGACAAATTATACATAATAAGATAGAATAATATCAACTGAATCATAATCAAGAGGACCCGTGGAGATTTACATGAAACCCTAACTGAATTTGGTGAAATTGAATTGATGATTAAAGTTCCTATTGGGATACAATGGATGAAAGGGATCCATTGGTGAATTCTCACACTTAGGCAATCAAAGACGTAAGAATTTGGAGAAGAAACCTGGAAGATTGATTAGACCCTAAGATCCTTCCTCGAGAGCTCTTGAGAGGATTTAGAGATGATGACTTAGGAGTTTTGCGGGTTTTCTGAGTGAATGGCAGGGATGGGTATTAATTTGAAGGGTGAAATAGGGTAGTTATAGGTTTTTACATCCCTACTTTATTCAAATAAGGAGAAACGTCTTGGTGACTCAAGAAATAATCAATTAAATCAATAAAAGTAATTTTGTTGACGATTTTAGTCATATGACATGAATTTTTCTACTGAAGAATAAAAGTAATGTTTCTGAATGCTTCCCTTATTTCATAAAATTATTCAAAGTCAATTTTCAGCCAAAATAAAAGTTGTTAGGTAAGATAATGGTGGAGAATATGTTAACAGTGTGTTGGAGTCGTATCTCCAAAATCATGGCATCATTCAGGAAACTACATGCGCTTTTAGACCTCAGCAAAATGGCATAGCAGAGAGGAAAAATCGCCATATATTGTAAGTTACGAGTGCATGTTTGATTAGTTCTCATATGCAACCTTCATCTTGGGAGGATGCTATTTTGTATGCCGTTTATTTAATAAATCATGTACCAAGTAGTGTTCTTCATTTTAAGACTCCATCAGATCACCTCTCGAATTCTATTAACCTCTCATCTACTTTGAAATTGGAACCTAAAGTGTATGGTTGTGTTGTTTTTGTTCATCTCCTAAACACAAATGTACCAAGCTTGATCCATGTGCATTACAGTGTCTTTTTTTGGGTATTTTCCTCATTAAAAGGGCTACAAATGTTATCACCCCCCTACCAAAAGATTGTATGTTACTATGGATGTCACTTTTTATGAGATTAAAATGTATTTCTCTCCATAGTTATCCAGTTTTTCTCTTCAAGGGGAGAATAAGTTTGAAGAAAAATATTGGATGGTGTTACTACTTGATAATTGTGGTACAAATTCAGATAATACATGGCTTAGATCAACAACTCGAGACCAAGGCATTCTCAATCAAACAATGCAACAAGAAAGTGAAAAATCCGCCTCTTCAGTACCTTTAGTACCCACAAATAATGCTCCTTCTGATGATGTTCCTGAGGAATGTGTTACTTATGAGGAAAATAATACTAATATTTTAATTGATGACACTACACCAATGGTTTCTAGTGATGATAACATGACTAGGTACCAGTTACCTCCATGGATCAATCGAGGAAAAGCACCAGCAAGATACTCCCATGGTAATCCAAAGGAAGTCAAATATCATATTGCTCATTATGTTTCCATTGGACACTTACCAAGCTCTATCCAAGGCTTTGAGAATCAGATGTCATCGGTTATTAGCCCTACAAGATTTGAAGAAGCATTGGATGATCCTAAATGGGCAGAATCCATGAATGAGAAGATGTGAGCACTAGAGAAAAACCATACATGGGATATTGTGTTGTTAGCAAAAGGGAAGAAACATGTTGGATGCAGATGGGTATTTTCCGTGAAACACAAGCCAGATGGTTCAATTGATCGATTCAAAGCAAGACTAGTTGCTCGTGGCTTTACACAAACCTATGGTTTTGATGATAAGGAGACTTTTGCGCCTGTGGAAAATCTAAGTACTGTTTGTATTCTATTATCAATAGTTGCTAATCTTGACTGGTCTCTACAACAATATGATGTGAAAAATGTTTTTCTGCACGGAGAATTATCTGAAGATATATATATATATATATATGAGCATAACTCCCGGTTACAATACCTCTAGAAATATAGATTTAGTGTGCAAGCTAAAAAGGCATTGTATGGTCTGAAACAATCGCCTAGGGCATGGTTTGGAAGGTTCCGACTAACAATGAAGAAATATGGCTACACAGACCAACGCAGATCATTCTTTTTTTTTGAAGAGACAAAATGGTAAGATAATTTTTCTTATCATTTATGTTGATGACATGATTGTTACTGGTGATGATGTTGATGAGATGACTAAATTAAAGACTTACTTTTCCTCTGAATTTGGTATGAAAGATCTAGGAGGATTAAAGTATTTCTTGGGTATTGAAGTTATTAGGTCCAAACAACTAATATTTTTGTCTCAGCGCAAATATGTTCTTGATTGGTTAAAGGAGATGGGTATGTTAGGTTGTCAACTTATTGATACACCGATTGAACAAAATCATAGATTGGAGGAACTTGCTGATCCAGTTCCTACTAACAAAGCGAGATATCAAAGATTAGTGGGACGCTTCATATACTTATCACATACCCGACCAAATATTGCTTATGCGGTTAGTGTGGTAAGTCGCTTTATGCATAATCCAAGGGAAGTTCATATTAATGCAGTCATTAGAGTCTTGCGATACTTGAAGTCAACACGAGGAAGAGGCCTCATATTCTCTAAGAATCACCATACAAAAATTATGGGTTATTGTTATTCAGATTGGGGTGCCAAATGAGAACAGTGACACTCAACAATAGGGTATTACACTTTTGTTGGAGGAAACCTGGTTACTTGGAAAAGTAAAAAACAAAAGGTTGTCTCATTGTCTAGTCAGAAGCTGAATACAGAGCAATGGTTAAAGGTATCCAAGAATTACTATGGTTGAAACGACTTATGGGGAATTTGGTTTTTCACTCGACCAACCTATGAAGTTATTTTGCAAAAACCAGTCTTCTATTAAAATTGCAGAAAACCCAATTCAACATGATCGTACTAAGCATGTGGAGATTGATCGTAATTTCATGTATGAGAAGTTTGAGGATAAGACAATTGAAGTTCCATATGTGAAGACCTTAGAGCATCTAGTTGATGTTCTAACAAATGTTGTATCCAGAAAAGCATTTAATAACTCACTTGTCAAGATGGGTATACATGATATCTATGATCCATTTTGAGGGGGGGGGGGGGTGTTAGCATGAGTTAGCAAAGTTGGGTTAATCAACTTAAAACCCAATTCCGAAAATAAGGTTTGAATCCAAAAATCAATACTTGAAAACAATACCCAAGGTTTTAGGAACTTATTAGTGAAAACTATGTTGAAAAAGAACTCAAAATCAGTTCACAATCTCCATTTTAGTTAAGAACTTGAGTTCTTGAAAAACCGTCCCATTTACCAATCAAAATCCCAAATTTTGATGTTAAAATCCATAAATAATCAAAGGAAAATGGAGTTTTAAGGTCTTAAAAGCTTAACCAAATTATTTAGCACTGGAATATCTTCAAAAAAATTGCCACCAAGGGTTTCCCAAGCTAAAAAAAATTTAGAAAACTGGGCTTAAACCCTAAAAATGACAAGTCGAAATCCCTTCTGATGTTGCTAAACGGAACCCAGAAAAGTAATGCCTCTCGCAAAAGTGAAGTTCTCTTTGCTTTCGTGAGGCTCGCTTATGTGAAGAAGCTCCCACTTCTGCGAAGGATGCTTAAACGATTGGCCTTCGCAAAAGTGAGCCCTTCAGACACAAGGAAACACAACAATCTCTTAGAACATCAAAAGGACCCTCAAGATTTTTTAGAACCCTGTACACATAAACCATATATGAAAATCAATCATACTTGATGTTTCAGACTCAATTGAACCATCAAATCATGAATATAAGGTCTCCTTGACCTGACATCCATGAAAATCACAAGAAACTAACTCAATGCCTATAAAGGCTGAAACAATCTTAGAACCTCTCAAAAATAAACAAAAACCTCACCTAGGCCTAAAATCATCCCTTGAATCCAACGAAACTCTCAAAATTCGG
Organism: Solanum bukasovii; assembly: GCA_029582585.1. Taxonomy (NCBI): domain Eukaryota; kingdom Viridiplantae; phylum Streptophyta; class Magnoliopsida; order Solanales; family Solanaceae; genus Solanum; species Solanum bukasovii. Next base: position 11,314 of record JAJOOI010006869.1, read on the forward strand.
ATCCGAGCATCCAAACCCTGAATGTTGGCAAAAGTCAACTCAAAGGCTAAATTTCTAAATTTTACAATTTAGGACCTCAGATTCGGAAAAAAATGACTCTGAATCTGAAATCGACAACTCTCACATATCAATTTTCACTTTGCATGACTGATGGAATCAACAGAATAGGAATCCAACAATCAAAACTTCACAAGACATTGAAAACAACTTTCTTAATAATATTAGCGTTTCAAACTCAAAACATACAAAATTCTCAACTTTGAACTCAAAATTCAAACCCAACTTTCTAAACTCAAACACAAAAGACTCGAGTTTAGTATTGGGATGGACAAAATGGATAATTCATAAAACTTTCTAAAAATGATTGATCAGGTAATTACATAAATAATTATAGGTGTTTCCGGATATTGATTTGACAATTTCAGTAGTAATCATAACAAACTTTACATTCACTATTCATAGGAAATTACTCTTTATTATTCCATTTATAATTGTTTACTTAAAGTTTTGATTTAATAATATTGACATTATTTTTACAAAATATTACTAGTATATGGTTTGATATTCACGTTCAACAGATGTGTCTCGCAACTAACTTATAATATCTATCTATCTATACTACCTTAAAAACATGAACTCCCAAACATGAATGTTGAATTACTATAATACCCCCAATTAAAAATACTCAATTTATTTAATTATGTTATATTAAAATTTAATACCTTTTCACATTAATGGATTGTGACTTTTGCGATGAGTTGTGACTTTTCCAAAGGGTTGTGACTTTTTTGACGGGTTGTGACATTTCCGATGAGTTGTGACTTTTCCAAAGGATTGTATTTTTCCAAAGGGATGTGAATTTACAAAAGGGTTGTGCCTTATCCGATAAGTTGTGAATATTTCAAAGGGTTATGTATTTTCCGATGAGCAGAAACTTTTTTGAAGGGTTGTGACTTATCTAATAAGGCACAATCAGAACATATTTCATACTACTATTTGTTAGCTATAAATAGAGGGATTTTCTCTCACTTTTAAACTAATTTTTTTTTAGGTTTTATACTCTGCTTCTTCTTAAAAAATCTCAATTGTTATTTGCAATAGTTGACTAAGTTCAAAACCCAACGAAATTTGAGATACCACATAAGAAAGAGTTGGTGAACAAATTGTAGCAAATCATTCATCAATTCACTCATATTTTTCTCTGACGATTTTCATCACATACATACATTAGTATTATTTATATCATTTTGAACATTAATACTCTTTAAATAACCTAGATGTTTTATTCATTAAAAAATGATTAATTTCCTACGAATAGTCACAACAATTTCTACCTTCATGTTTCTTCGGTCATAAATCACAACCATTCACTCCTTATAAATTCTTGGGGATCTCTTTTCTGTGACAATTTGAGATCTTTTGAAATTTTCATAAATAATTCATCCCCAATCCATTGATATGCTTTGCTGAAGTTCTTAGGATTGGAATTTAGGTATTGACTTTCAATTAAAGAAGAAAAGAAGAGAACAAAGAAATATGCAATTATCTATGAACTTTGCTTCACACAGAAATCTTCTATTTATAGTGCGCGGGAATTTTCATTTATTTTTCTTATTTTGTTTCTTGAATAATTTCTTTTGTGTTTTCATTCGAGAGAGAATTTAAATACACACATTGTTGATTAGTATTTCCCCATAAAATAAATAGATAAAGATGTGGGAGAGACAATAATAATAAACAAATACAAAAAAGGCACATGATTGGGGTAAGATATTTCTTATTTCTATTTCCATTTCTTATTATTTTGACATCAAATGAAGGAGTTTCTTCCTAATTTAGCGAAAACATCAGGCATTAACATTGTACATTGAATTAGTAGTTTTGATGTTAAGTCCATTGTTTCAAAAATGGATTTTCACTTTTACTTATAATATGATAATATAACCATGATAATAATTATTTTTAATAGATATGTAAGTAAAAATAAACGGAGAAAATGAATTGGTGGCAAGAGATTTGAATCAAATGAAACACTACGGTGAATATATCACGAACATATATTTTCACCTTCCTTCTTCATTGGCTATGAATTGATCCACATAATTTTACTTTTTTATATTTATGTTGAGTATGATTTTTTTTGTATGAATTTCCTGTTATTTTGTGTTCATTTTGATCTAAGAAAATGTTATGTCACAAGACACACTCTTTTCTAGCTATATAAAAATGATAAGAAAATAGTGTTTAATCACAAAATGATCTTAAATAGAATTGAAGTTTCTATAAATAATACTTTGAATTTTATTCATCTTTTAATTGTTTAATTGAAAAAGTTAAATGATTTATATCACGATAGAACATCTATAAGATACCATACACTCTCATAAGACAACATCTATATGATATGTATGGGGCAAAATAAAGGATAATTTTCTTTAGAACTCATTATTGACGTAATATATTTTCTCTATAACATTCTACTTATAAAAGTATTGACATTCACTATATAAGTACACTTTTTGTTTTTGTAAAACTACATCTATATCATACCCTTACACAAATATTAATTGAATAATATTATATTGTAAAAGATATATCACGTTTAAAGAAAAAATATTAAAATAATTATGACAATCGTTCTTAGTGTCATGCACATATTAAATTTTAAGTATTAATATCTAAGAGAATAATTGTACTTAAATGGTGTCCACCATTTACAGTCATAACCTCAAGAGGAAAAGTTATTGATGACCATTTTTTTATCTTGATATTATTTTTCTGTTTTGTTGGTTAAGTTTGTTTACCAAATTGAGTAAAGTAAAGAACAATACTACTTAATACATATCACTTTCTCCCCATATTTAAATATTTTGAATGCATTTTGAAATGTTTCAATGATATCTGGTCATTTTTGTCTCAAAAAATAATTAACTCTATGAAAATCTATATTAATCATTGAAAAACACTTGTCCAATATTCTTTCAGTTATAATTATTTACTAAAAAACATTAATTAGGTAATATTAATTATGTTTTAAAACATCGTATACACTATACTATATGATATGATACACATGTGCAACCCACATGCCGTGAAACTAATGTGTGTGTGTATGTGTATATACATATATATATATATATATATATTGTCAGTCCCCGAGTCTTCATCCTGGACGTGGGCGCCACTCAAGAATCAGTTTTCATCCCCAAGCGAACCCTCATCCTGGCTGACAACAAGCGAAAGATTAACTCAAGCATACAAAGCTTAAAAATGAATAAAAAATCATGAAACCTAAATACAAAGCTTTATCTCAAATGAAAAACTCTGAATAAAATAATATATTCAACTCGCCATAAAATAGGCAACTTAAGTCTTTAAAACATTTAACAAAATAAATGATACAGATTTCTCAAACTCTATTGTCTATCTATGAAGCCTTTAAATGACAAAGATGGAAGTCGGGATGAAACCCACGACATCCTAACAAAACTGAAAATTAAATGAAATCCTCCGGAAGCAAGGAGGCTCACCATAGCTAATTCGAACTCCATGTGGTATCAACGAAGCTCATGTTGATGATCCTGAACACCTCAATTTGCATCATGAAAGGATTCAGGCCAAATGGCTCAGTAAGTGGAATGTACAAGCATGTAAGGGGAATTCTAAAGCATAACATAAGCTTGAAATTTAATAAAAAGGAAAACATACTTACCTCTTCTCAAACTTACTAAACTCAAGGAATACTCAAGGATACTCAAAACTACTCAAACTTACTCAACTTAGAAGTACTCAAGGATAAGATACGCAACTCAGTAGTAAGGTTCTCAACTTAGTGAAATGGGGCTCAACTCAACAATAAGGTACTCGACTCAATGAAACACAGTTCTACTCAAGATACTCGACTCGAAGGTACTCAACTCAAGATACTCAACTCGAAAGACTCAACTTATGATACTCAAGGATAAAGCAATAGTAAAAGATGTAATATATATGGAAAGCTGTAAAACTGTAGATAGCAACTCAATGTATTGAATAATACAATAATACTCAGTGTGTATATAAAAATGCAATATAACTCTGTGGTAGTTTCTCTAACCGACAACCACCACTATGAGCCTAAGTGATGATATAGCGTCTTGCCCACGATGTCAAAACTGTCCTATACTTTGTCGTCATATAGAACCCCTTAACTAAGTGGATCCACTAGTCTATGCTAAAAAGAACTAACGAATTATCTAAAAAGTATGATCCTTTCTACCCATGATGGTTATATGGTTTATGGTGACGTGAGTTATCTGAACTCAAACTCGTCCCCATATCGGTGCTGAATACTACTCCCAAAATACTCAGCTCATATGTTTAAAAACATAACTTTTTCTTTGATTTGAGATAATTACTCAAAATCTTTCTCTTAAAAGAGATGGTACTCAAACTGCTCAAAACTATTTTGGAAATCTCAGTTTCCTCTCATCTTAAATGTGAAAACATTTACTTTTGGGAATACTTAGTTTCCATATATCATTTTAAAGAAAATGAACTTTACTCTTACTGTTTACTCAACTCAAAGTTTAAGTGTTAAAACAAAGTTAAAACGTTTGAAAAAGACTTCTTAAAATATAATTCAAGCCGAATTATGGACGTGAACGACTCAATACAAGGTTTTCAATAACCATAGATAGAACTCAATACTTGGAACTCAAGAACTTCGATGATACTACTAATTTCAAGAATGCTCAACACAGAGGGTTCATGAGGAATTATGAGCATGAACTACTCAACTCAATGACTCAAGATACTTCTCATCTCAAGACTGTTCGACTTATAGGGTTCATGCGAAATTATAAGTATGAACAATTCAACTCAAGGACTTCATAGGTGACATGTAATAGTCCCATGATTAGAAATATAATCTCAAAGGGGATTAGGAACTCAATACTCAAGACTTAGAACTTGAAGATACTACTCCTTTCAAAGGTACTCAACTGATGGAGTTCATGCGAAAGTTATGGACATGAACGACTCGACTCGAGGGTCTACATAACAATATGGACTCATGTATCCGACTCTTCTCATTCTTATAGTTACTTCCTCAAAACTTAGCTCAAATCTATAGTGGATCTCAAAGGATTCACCATTGAACTCAGAAACATTATTGAACTCTACTCTTAAGTCTCTCTTGAATGTGAATTATGAATTCAAGAGTTATGGTTCATTATATGAAGGATATCGTGATGACAAAATAGACTCATGAATACATTCTCGTCATTCGCATACTCAGTTGCTCGAGTCTTGAAACAAGTTATTAGAAATTGTATAAGACTCCTCAAAAGACTCATGGGGACTTTCTCAAAAATGATTGAAAGAACTCTCAAAACATGAATCTCAACTCTACCTGGAATTTGATTTATGAATTCAAGGTTCTGATTTGTGATATGAAAGATCTCGTGATGTTTAAGAGTGTTTTTAGATAGTTAAACATGAGAAATAGTTGAAAAACATTGTCTCGGGAGCAAGTCTGCGACGCGAAGATGAATTAAAATGTTTGGTCGAAATAATTTTTGAAACAGTGGAGTCTGCGACTTCTCCATGATGCGGAGAGAAAATTTTCACACTGAAGGAACAGGTCTGCGAAGCGGACCTGGTACCTGTTCCTTGTCTGATTTTTTTTCTTACTCGTTTTCTAACACCAATTCGCTTAAATTCGATTCTTTTTCTCAATTTCTCTTTTGATTCAGTTACCCAATACATGTGCCCAAGAATATAATCAAACATAACTCTAAAATCGACTAGATTTCCTCAAGAAACTCATCAATCTCATCTTAACTCAAGAACGAAAGTCAATTTCAAGAACACAACTCAAGAACATCAAACCTTCAATTTTCTAGAACGAACTTAACGCTGAAATTAAGATGATTGGCGTGTGGGTGAACAAACCCAACACTATTGAAGCTTACATACCTCTTAGGAATTAAACCCATGGCGAAAATCCGCAACAAAACGCAAGACCCTCGACGAACGCTTTGATCCTTTCCTCTTTTCTCCTCTTATCTCTTCTTTTCTCTTCTTGAACTCTCAACTTAAACCCTAGGCGTATATTTGGATTATAAAGCTGAACCTAATAGGATTATACCCTTAAAACATTACTAAAAATGAATTAAATCTGATTGGGTAAGGAAAAGACCGAAATACCCCTTACTATTTTCGGGTAACTTTCCTTATTTGGATAGCCTGACTTCAAAAGGGCATATCTCAGTCATCCGAACTCAAAACTTAGCAAACTCGGCGGCGTTAGAAAGATAATTCAAATATATTTCCTATGGTATCTTGTAGCACACCTAACTCAGCCTGTGCTAGGTGTTATGGTCATTTGAAGTTGACCCAAAACTCATTCTTAACCTGCCAAATTTCAGATTTTGCTATTTCTAATCTAGTTCTCTTTGGAATACAAGGTTCTACATCTAGTGACCTTAACACTCAAGAAATATAAATTCCTCAGTAAAAATACTACTCACAACGAAGGATGGTTCGAGTCTCAGTTCGAAAAAATTTATGGGGTGTTACAATATCTCCCCCTTGGGATCATTCGTCCTCGAATGAAGGCGGGATTTGGTTACTCTTACTAAGGTTTGAGTCTAATGGTATGCTCTTACTATATTCAAGCTTAACCTAAATCGTTAGGTTTGGATTCTATTTCTCTCTATAGGGAATCCTCCCAACACTATTACTCTTTAACACCACATTCAAGCTTAGTACTCTAACAACTCCATGGACTCCTACTAACTGACTCCTCCGGAACCAAGTAAGGGCTCTCATTTAACTATTTCTCATAGTAAAACCTATCCTCTTCTTCCTTATTATTTATAATCTTAGATGGAATTATCACACCATCACTATCACGATAAGAACATCAACCTCCTCTTTCTAACATCACTTTATTGCTAAAAGGACCTCCGAAAGGATATCTCTCATACTCTTTGGAACTCATTACTATCTTACTCTCAAACACTTGACTTGATTCTCATCTCGTCATCTCCCCCTTAGGTCTAAAGCTAACACTTCAAAGCTATGGACCTATTCCATCAGCTCTAAACTGGTCTACATCTTCTTTTACTCTAACACTCGGGAGAAGCTTATCTCATGACTACCGAAATCTCCCTAAGCAGGTACTAAGACCTCGTTCTAAGGTGTTTCTCTTTACCTCTTCTGATTACATGCCACCTCAGTACACCTCTTAATGCTCTTGTTACTCTTGTGACTTAGCCACACTTCACTGCCCTTATCTAAAGGTTAGGATCTCTCACTCATATTCATTGCAGCTAACACCTCAATTCCTCACCTACTCTATGTCAAGTCTACCAGATCCAATCTCACTAACATAATCACCCTCATGTTTCCATTTTTTGGATCATGACACTCATCTCAAATTCAAGCTTAATGTTCATTACTAAACCCGAATATCAATACGATTGCTTGCCTACTATACTATACCTCATTACTTAATCAGTTCTATAATCTTCTGAACATTATGACCCTCTCAAACATATCATAAGCCTACCTTAGATCTATCACTTCATGAATACTCCGCTCTCTTATTCAACACATGAATTTAGTCTCCTCTAATACGATGGCACATCGACATCAACTCTATTCTGGTTAACAAATATATACTCTATCTCATCTTGACTAGCAACTATTACTCTACCCATAAGGGAAAACTCCTCAATAATAACTTATTGGGTGCATGACTATAGTAATATAACTCTTAAAACACTATCTCCCTTTCTTAAATCACTAAACCTCTGTATACTTTCCTCTAACTCTGGGATCTTTCACTACTATTGCTCATGATTTCGTAACTCATGCTACCTTTTCGGGTGAAAATCTACCCAAGCTCTAAGCATACTTCTTAAAAAGCATCTCAGCATGGGCTTAAAAAGCATCTCATCAGGGCTTAAGGAAAAGAGTACAATTAGCTTTTAGCTCAAATGCTCGATTCATATGAAGGCATTACTCTGAAACTTAACACTTACTCACTCATGGGCATCTCTCAAGCCCTTCTAGAGTCTCTTGACTTCCTCAAGACTTTTGCTAAGAGCAACTGATCGATAAAGGAATGACTTTTCTTTTCAACCACGTCTAGTATGACGGGTAGTCGAAGGAATCTGAGAAAGGCATAAATCTCTATGACATAGCTCTATTGCACGATTAAGAGTATGAAAGAAAGGAATTTTTTTCTTAAATGTCTGTAGTCACTTATTTATAGAAGTGGGGCCCTCACAGCCACAAATAAAATCCTACTTGACACGGCTTCATACACCCTAGGACACTTGAATTTTGTGCTCTGATGCCAAGTTTTTCACGCCCCGAGTCTACACCCTGGACGTGGTCGGCACTCAAGAACTATTTCTGGTCCCCAAGCGAACCCTTATCCTGGCTGACTACAAGCGGAAGACTAACTCAAGCATACAAAGCTTAAAAATTGAATAAAATATCATTAAACTTAAATACAAAGCTTTAACTCAAATGGAAAACTCTGCATAAAAAAATATATTCAACTCGCCATAAAATAGGCAACTTAAGTCTTTAAAACATTTAACAAAATAAATGATACAGACTTCTCAAACTCTACTTTCTATCTATGAAGCCTCTAAATGAAAAAGATGGAAGTCGGGATGAAACCCACGACATCCTAACAAAACTAAAATGTAAATGAAATCATCCAGAAGCAAGGAGGCTGACCATAGCTAACTCAAACTCCATGTGATATCAATGAAGCTCATGTTGAAGATCCGAATATCCAAATTTGCATCACGAAAGGATGCATGCCAAATGGCTCAGTAAGTGGAATGTACGAGCATGTAAGAGGAATTCTAAAGCATAACATAAGATTGAAACTTAATAAAAAGGGAAACATACTTACCTCTTCTCAAACTTACTAAACTCAAGGAATACTCAAGGATACTCAAAACTACTCAAACTTACTCAACTTAGAAGTACTCAAGGATAAGATACGCAACTCAGTAGTAAGGTTCTCAACTTAGTGAAATGCGGCTCAACTCAACAATAAGGTACTCGACTCGATGAAGCACAATTCTACTCAAGATACTCGACTCGAAGGTACTCAACTCAAGATACTCAACTTGAAAGACTCAACTCATAATACTCAAGGATAAAGCAATAGTAAAAGATGCAATATATATGAAAGCTATAAAACTATAGATAGAAACTCAATGTATTGAAAAATACAATAATACTCAGTGTGTATATAAAAATACAATATAACTCTATGGGAGTTTCTCTAACCGACAACCACCACTATGAGCATAAGTGATGATATAACGTCTTGCCCACGCTGCCAAAACTGTCGTATACTTTGTCGTCATATAGAACACCTTAACTAAGTGGATCCACTAGTCTGTGATAAAAAGAACTAAGGAATCATCTAAAAAGTATGATCCTTTCTTCCCTATGATGGCTACATGGTTTATGGAGACGTGAGTTATCTGAACTCAAACTCGTCCCCATATCGGTGCTCAATACTACTCCCAAAATACTTAGCTCATATGTTTAAAAACATAACTTTTTCTTTGATTTGAGATAATTACTCAAAATCTCTCTCTTAAAATAGATGGTACTCAAACTCCTCAAAACTATTTTGGAAATCTCAGTTTCCTCTCATCTTAAATGTGAAAGCATATACTTTTTGGAATACTTAGTTCCCATATATCAGTTTAAAGAAAATGAACTTTACTCTTACTCTTTACTCAACTCAAAGCTTAAGTCTTAAAACAGAGCTAAAATGTTTGTAAAAGACTTCTTAAAATATGGTTCATGTCGAATTATGGACGTGCGACTCAATGCAAGGTTTTCAATAACCATAGATAAAACTCAATACTTGGAACTCAAGAACTTCAATGATACTACTCATTTCAAGAATGCTGAACTCAAATGGTTCATGCGGAATTATGAGCATGAACTACTCAACTCAAGGACTCAAGATATTTCTCATCTCAAGACTGTTCGACATATAGGGTTCATGCGAAATTATGGGCATGAATAATTGAACTCAAGGACTTCACGGGTGACATGAATAGTCCCATGATTAGAAATATAATCTCAAAGGGGATTAGGAACTCAATACTCAAAACTTAAAACTTGAAGATACTACTCCTCTCAAAGGTACTCAACTGATGGAGTTCATGCGGAAGTTATGGGCATGAACGACTCGACTCGAGGATCTATATAACAACATGGAGTCAATTATCCGACTCTTCTCATTCTTATACTTAATTCCTCAAAGCTTAGCTCAAATTGATAGTGGATCTCAAAGAATTCACCATTGAACTCAGAGACTTTATTGAACTCTACTCTTAATTCTCTCTTGAATATCAATTATGAATTCAAGAGTTATGGTTCATAATATGAAGGATATCGTGATGAAAAATTAGACTCATGAATAAATTCTCCTCATTCCCATACTCACTTGCTCGAGTCTTGAAACAAGTTATTAGAAATTGTAGAAGACTCCTTAAAAGACTCAAGGGAACTTTCTCAAAAATGTTTGAAAGAACTCTCAAAACTTGACTTTCAACTCTACCTTGAATTTGATTTATGAATTCAAGGTTGTGATAGGATAGATCTCGTGATGTTTAGGAGTGTTTTTAGATAGTTAAACATGAGAAACTGTTGAAAAACACCATCTGGGGAGCAAGTCCGCGACGCGGATATGAATGAAAATGTTTGGTCGAAATAATTTTTGAAACAGTGGAGTCCGCAACCTCTCTGTGACGCGGTGAGAAAATTTTCATATTGAAGGAACAGGTTTGCTACGCGGATCTGGTACCTATTCCTTGCCCGATATTTTTTCTTCCTTGTTTTCTAATCCCAATTCGCCTAAATTTGATTCTTTTTCTCAATTTCTCTTTAGATTCACATACCCAATACATGTACCCAAGAATCTAATCAAACACAACTCTAAAATCGACTCGATTACTCAAGAAACTCATCAATCTCATCTTAACTCGGGAACGAAAGTCAATTTCAAGAACACAATTCAAGAACATCAAACCTTCAATTTTCTAGAATGAATATAACGTTGAAATTAACATGATTGGTGTGTGGGTGAACAAACCCAATACTATTGAAGCTTACATACCTCTTAGGAATTAAACCCATGGCGAAAATCCGCAACAAAACACAAGACCCTCCACCAACGCTTTGATCCTTTCCTCTTTTCTCTTCTTTTCTCTTCTTCAACACTCAACTAAAACCCTAAGCGTATATTTGGATTATAAAATTGAACTTAATAGGATTAGACCCTTAAAACATTACTAAAAATGAATCAAATCTGATTGGGTAAGGAAAAGACCGAAATACCCCTTACTTTTTTCGAGTACCTTTCCTTATTTGGATAGCATGACTTCAAAAGGGAATATCTCACTCATCCGAATTCGAAACTTAGCAAACTCGGCCGCGTTGGAAAGATAATTCAAAGATATTTCCTATGGTATGTTGTAGCACACCTAACTCATCTTGTGCTAGGTGTTATGGTCGTTTGAAGTTGACCCAAAACTCATACTTAACTTAACTTACCAATTTTCAGATTTTGCTATTTCTAATTTAGTTCTTTTTGGAACTCAAGGTGCTACATCTATTGACCTTAACACTCAAGAAATTTAAATTCCTTGGCAAAAATACTACTCACAACGAAGGATGGTTCGAGTTTCAGTTCGATTTTTTTTTTGGGTTTTACATACATATATATTTATATATATAGATATATATATATATATATACAGAATGTATTTCATATTTTAAGAAAAATTTATAAAACAAAATTGGCCAAATCTCATTATTAAGCCATATAATATTTTCCCTTGATGTTCTAGAAATTTATTTCTACGATTTGATTTAAAATATCTAAAAGGTTAAGAAAACTATAAATAAATTTATGTCTAAAAAGGTCATGTGGATAAAATCTATACATGATAGGCTAGTGTATATCACACTCTTAAGACGGTATCTTCTAGGGTAAGGACTATCAGATATCAAAATTAAGAGAGACAATGAAAATTACTAATAATTTAAGGGTTCTGATGAAAATACACTGAATTTATGGGTTTTATTTGTAATTTATCAATATATTTTCTTTTTATTAGTACAAATAATAAATGTACTAATGCCACATACTGAAATAAAGTAAAATAGAAAATGTATTTTAATAATACATCCAAAATAAGAATAAAAGAAAAGTTGAGTCCAAACCCAAACCCCCGGCCATCTCTTCTACCCCCTCCCCCTATATATATACCCCTCGTCTTCGCAAAATGATGAACATGAATGTAACAAAATGTAAAATTATTTATAAGAATGTCAAGTGAACAAAATCTCTACATGATCGGCGAGTGTATTTCACACTCTTAGATGATATTTTCTAGGGTAAAGATTATCAAAAAGCTAAATTTAGATAGGTAATTAAAATAATTAATAATTTAAGGGTTTATAAATAAAACACACCAAGCTTAGGGGTTTTATGCAAAGAAAAAAAATATCATGTTGAGGATTTGTGATTTATCAATATATTTTCTTATTAGTATAAATAATAAATGCACCAATGCCACTTAAGGAAATAAAGTAAAAGAGACAATATATTTTCTAATACATCGAAAATAAGAATAAAAGCAAAGTTGACTCCAAACCCGGGGGGGGGGGGGGGGGGGGGGGGGGGGGGGGGGGGGGGGGGGGGGGGGGG
>JAJOOI010006870.1:0-67865 GCA_029582585.1 Solanum bukasovii
AAAGATTCAAGGACCTTTATGTTAAAGAGTTTCCTTAAGTTCTATGTACTAGATAGTAGTTTCTTTTGTATTGTAAGGGTTGTGTCCCTCTTGTGTTGTAGTCATGTTTTAAGATGGCTACCTTGAGACGTAGTATTCCGATTTTGTATTAAAGGTTTAATGATGTGACTTTTATGCCTTGTGTTATATTATGATTTTTTTTTAAATTTTCCGCTATTTTTCTATGATAAATGCTATGAAGAATGCTAAGGGCTTGTATAAGACCTCTGAGAGGCCGAATACGCCGATAACGACTAGGGGGTGCTCTCGGGTTGTTACAAGTTTTTTGCGAAGTAAGAGAAGCTAGTGTCAAAAGGGGAGAAGAAGGCTAGCTCGTTCACACTGGTGGACCATGTAGTGGTAGGGGGCAGGATAGTAAAATGCAGTAGCACCAACATTAGTGAGTTGTTAGGGTGTTCCATGAACATGATCCACTACTTGGTGGATCGGATACGAAAGATGACCCTGGATGACTTGAAGAGGTGGCTTGCTCCATTGATCACAGATATAACACCGCCGTGGATTGAGGCAGGTGTTCCGATAGAGAAGAAGGATTTGAACAGGGCTGCCAGATATTGGTTCGGATTCATCTGCAGTAAATTGATGCCATCACATAACTAGTCTATACTCGGGCATCCGAAGGATGCATTATTGGGCTGCATCATGGACCGAGATACACTAAATCTTTGCCTGATTATTTAGCAGGACATGTCAATGAGGGCCAAGCAGAGTCAGAGTTCTCTTCCATTTCCGGTGTTGATTACGGAGTTGTGCAGGCGTGCTCGAGTGTAATTGATTGAGAAGACGGATGTGGAAGTGATTCGCACTTCCTTTACTGACATCCGTAGGATAGAGGCCGAGTACGCTAGAGAAGAGGAAATTTTCCCCAATGGACACTTCCCTAGTGGTTGATGTGGAGATGTTGCCGACAAACATTGCCCCTCTTACTCAGGCCGATAAGCCTACAGGTACCCCTAGCACTTCCACTTATATCCCTTTAAGTTCTACTGTTGCTCTTCCCCCTACTATTGTTGTTGCTTCTTCCCGACCCTCGTTGACCCAGGCAATGATGTTTAAGATGGGCCATATGTCCCAGTCTGATGATGTTTGTGCCTCTCATATGGACGTTGTTGTCCCTGGGATGATCGAGAGAGATTGTTGTTGCCTTAGCTCTTATCTGGGCTGAGTTAAGAGAGAACCTGAAACTGATTACTGCCCATGGATTTTGCACTGGATGCCCTCATGGTGAGAGTGGAGGCATGTGAGCAGGATATGAGGAAGCCTGATGATGTGACAACCTCGAAGGCTGATATTGCTGGCTTGAGACATGATGTGGATGAGATGAAATCCACCGATCTATCTATGTTATTTGGCATAGTGGACCTTCTCGAGATCCCGAGCATAGAGTTCTCGACTATTTCTGAGATCCCTCCGGCTACTATGACTAGGGATGCTGCTATGGCTAATGATGATGCCAAGTTAGAGGCTCCCGAGACTGATGAGGAGGAGCTTGGAACCAGAGATTCAGCGGTGTATGATGAACTATAGGACCTTGAGGGGGTGATTGTAAAGACAACTGTGGAGGCGTGTCTGCGGGATACATCTATGGTGGGCTCCAGTGGAGCAAAGGATGGAGCTGGACCGGGCACTGATTCTTGAACTGAGGGAGTCACGTATATGCAGAGTTCACCTCAGGCGTAGCCTTACAGGGGATCTTGATTCTTCTTCAGTTTTATTTTTAGACTTTTTATTTCATTTGCATTTGAGGATAATTGCTAGTTTTGTTTGGCGGGGTGAGGTATATTTATACCTGCCTCTTTTGGGTTGGTTTTATGGATAGCATTTTCTTTTGTGAATGCTTGTGTGAATGTTTGAGTTTGTTGGACACTATTGGTTTGTGATACATCGGTTTTAATGTAAATGATAGTTTTAACCCAAATTTTTAAAAATAAATCATCTCTTGATGCTTGTGAATGCGGTTGTTCTCTTGCATATTTGAGTGTCGGTTGTGGTCAATGCCGATGACTAGAGTAGTCCTCTATATTGAACGATATGTGCGTACGATTCTGATGATGCAATTTTGAGTTGCATAAGTCATATGTGAACTCTTAGCATCTCATTGTGACTGGCCGGTTGTTGAAATGAATCATATGATGATCGTTGCACGCTAGCTAAAATTGTAGAGTCTTGTTTGATGATTGTGTTGAATGTCGTGTGTGGTGCGGTTGTCTTGGAATGTGTGCTTGATAATACCTAGAACTTTCCCTATTTTTCCAATCGACTAGTGTAGGCGAATGATAGAGATGATCTTAGGCACAATTTGTGGAGAGTGAACGAAAATTGCTATTATACTACTTTGTGACCACCTTGTGAGAGTGTGAACCTTGCTTGGCACCGTTTGAGCCTATCCTTTTCTTTGGATGAAATTTGAACACATTAAACATCTTTCTCTCCCACCTAAAATCTTCATGAAGCATTGGTCCTTTTGAATAGCCTACTTAGGTCAAAAGCCTAAGTTGGGGTGTGTTGAAAAAGTAGGAAAGTAAAGAAGCTTGAGAAATTCGTCTTTGAAGGATCATGTTGAAAAATAAGGAACCCCTCCATATACAAAAAAGAGAGAAAAGAAAAGTGAAATAAGAAAAAGATCGAAAAAGAAAAGAATTGTTGAAATGAAGTTTGTACAATGCACAAAAGAAATGGGGTATCCAATGAGTCATGCTTAAAAGAACATAGGGTGGATTGTGAAAATCAAAAAGAGTGAAAGAAAAGGAGAAAAAGTGAAATGCAAGCCATGCTTCATAAAGTTATAAGTCACTAAGCCAAAATGATCATACCTTTACCCTGAGCCCCGTTACAAGCCTTGAAAGACCTTTGTGATCTTGATTGAGCATAATGTCATGTTGATTGGAAAATATGGGAAATCCTATAAGAAAATCATTTATGTGTTTATCTTTGAGAGTGTGAGAGTTGCTTTTGATTCCAAAATTCTGAAATTTTGTTGAGCTTTGTGCGAGCATGGAATCATTCTTTGATGTGAGGGAATTTGAATACTCTTGTTGAGCTTGAATCTGCATTTGAAGTAAGCATTGTGAGCTTGAGTTCTATTTGATGATGGATAGTCACATTTTGAAACTTGGAGTGCACAATTGAACATTGCATGGGTAGATTGAACTTCATGTGCATTCATGTTAAGTCTTGAGTAGAACTACTTGTAGACATCTCTATTGAACTGATCGATCTTTTGTTTTACTTGAGGACAAGCAATATTTTAAGTTGAAGGTGTTGATGAGCCGGGGATTTCTACTCATTTAGGGTTTAATATTCATAGTTTTGGTGTCCTCATTGCCTATTGTATGCTCGAAACTAATATTAAAGTGTTAACTTGCAGCAATAATGGGAAAGGAGCAAGGCAAGGACTTAATGGGCAAAAAGGAGCAGAAAATCTGAAAAAGTTGAAGAAAAGCAAAGCTGGTGATCGACAAGGCCACTCGGCGAATCGACGAGTGGTTTTTCAACTCGCCAAAAGATCCAGAAGGCCAACCCTGTGAAAAAGCCAACTCAGCAAAGCACCGAATGGATCGGCGATGGAGATCCTGATCACCTAAAGTTACCGAAGGTTAATGGTGAAGAGTCTAGTCATGAAGGCGATGGAAGAAGGCATTTAATACATAGTCGGCGATGCTCGACTTACTCCATCGATCAGTCCTAAAGCTAAAAATCTGGAAGAGTATAAATGCAATTTCTTAAAGATGAAAAAAAGGGACAGAAGTTTTAG
This sequence comes from Solanum bukasovii, assembly GCA_029582585.1. NCBI lineage: Eukaryota > Viridiplantae > Streptophyta > Magnoliopsida > Solanales > Solanaceae > Solanum > Solanum bukasovii. The sequence goes on from JAJOOI010006870.1 coordinate 3,815, forward strand.
AGAGTTCCCACACATTCTAATCCTGGTTTTTGATCTAGAACATTCCAAAAACATATTTTTAGTCTTTTGAAGAGTAATTTAGAGTCGGGTTTTTATTTTGAACTATCATTGAAGCATTGTGAAGACTTGCAAATTGTTACCCTAATGGAGAACATAGTTGGTAACATTTCTTGCTTTTTGTAATGTTTGGCTAAAACCCTTATTCTTGGGGGTGTGATTATGTGATTAATTGTTTCAATTAGCCTATGGATGTTAGTATTTATTGATTTAAATGTTGTTTAGAAGTGGGTTTAATTGATAGTTGAGTTTTCATTTATGAATTGTAGTTGCAAATAAAGTTCTAGGTTAGTATTCAAAGCTTGCTTGAGACAGAGGTTTTTGGATTAAAACTATCAATTAATGATTTTAGTGATTGGGTTATTGTTGATTCATCTTCAGAAAGTGAATCTGAATTTGATCCTACCAATCTAGCTCGAGAGAGTAGATTAATTGAGGTTTTGGGTTGTTAATTGTTTTATGCTTGTCGAGGTTCGAGAGAAATCACTTGATTCATGGTAGTTGATCGAGAGATGCCTATTACATCTAAAGTCCAGCCTACCCACTGAGATTCAACGTCTTTTAGTAGATAATAATCACCCATATAGCAAAATTGGCCTTTAATCGATCACATCCCCAATGATCCCTCTCTATTTGATTACTCCCCTGTTTCGTAGTTTTTTCTTGTTCACTCTAATCCTCCCCCCCAATTGAGACTAGTTGTTAAACCCCTGCAATATATTTTAATTGTTTTGATAATATCTACTTTTACAAATGATTAGAATATGCCTTTTACTTGGTAATTAAATCTTCTACCGTATCACTCCTTGTGGGATCGACCCCAACTCTTCCGTTGGGTTTATACTTGATTGCGACCACCTACACTTAGAATTGGATGAAATGTAGTTGAGCGTTATCAACTTACCAGGCAAATATTCTATAGAATTCTTTTTAAAAAAAATTACACTTCTGAACCTTCTATTTTCTTCTTTAGGTAGGTGTCCATACACACCTCATAATATGTAAAATGCAACTATGTGGACAATGTGTATTATTGTGATAATTATGTGGACAATCTTTCAATTTCTTGAACAAAAAGGATTTTGCATTAATTTTTCTTTTTCTAAAAGTTTGATTTCTCTTTAGTGAATGAAATGCTTCATTCGAGAAATTAAGTTATGTATAGTCATGTTGATCCACACACTACTCTACGTGCAATAAGCATTATATATAACGATTGGACTAAAATCCTTATAAATAAATAAAATAAGTTTACGTTTTTCTTATATTCAAAGAAAAAAATATGACAAAAAAATTATACAATAACAAAGTATGCATTTTGTTCTTGTCTGGATAATATTATAATAGCAAAACGTGTTCTGATTGAAAGAAGAGTGATTATATAATTGACTCAAGAGAGATCTGGAGAAATTCCTTTCGACAACAAAATCAACAATAAATATTTCCACTGCAAGTTATAAGGTACACATTTTGTTGTTGCTTTGCTATTAATAATCTTTCATTAGTATCAGAGCCTTCATTAATTTATCTCATTATTTGATGCTTCCATGTGCATTCACTGTATTGTTGAAAAGAAATAAACTGTGACTAATTTTTTCCTGGAAAATCAGTTAAAAGAAAATTTTGGAAGGAGTTAAGATTTTTAATTTTTTTTAAAGTGCATTAATTATATGGTAAATAGGATTCAAAATCCTAATTGTTTTTTTACTCATACCGTAGATAGGATTCCTTGTCCTACAAAGAAAGAAATTATGACAATTTTTTTGAAAAACTGCTTCTGTTTGTTGCAATCTACAAATTGATTGTATAATATTTTAGGTCAAAACTTATTAGTGCATGATCTGCTCGTTCGTAGCTTTCCGAAAATGTATTATAATGAAAAATGGAGTTAAAACGAGTGACATGAATTTTTGAAATAGGGCTAAAAAACAAAAATGTTTTTTTTTATGAATATTTATTCTTGGGAAGAGTTTTGTGTCCTTTTGGGATTACTCTTTTTGAAAAAGTAATTTGTGTCCTTTTAGAATATATATTTTTAGATAGTATATGTGTTTATATATTATGTTTTTCAAATATCGATCTTGTTAATTCGTTTAGTCCTTATGTTCCTTAAACAATATTTTTTTGTCTTGTACAAATGAAAGTGACATATATTGTAACATTGAATGGTTCAACCATTATGATTGTTACCTTGTTTGAAGAAACCTTACCCCTAGATGAAGAACCAGATTCTTGTGTGTTTGCCTACGAAAGAACGCTAATAGCAAAACAATACTTGTTCTTGAAAACCTTCCTCACTCAACGAAGGAAAAACTTTGTTTTATTCTTCCACAATGTATTGTCTATTTTTCCGCATGAATATCTATGTGTGAGAAGGAACGTGGATAAGCGATCATACCAGACTCGTGGAACTTGTTTCAGCCCATAAAACACTTTGTCTAGTTTATAAACAAACTCAGGGTGATCCGGGTCCTCAAAGCTAGGAGGTTGTTTCAAATATACTTCCTATTGAAGGAATCCATTTAGAAAGGCACTTTTTACATCCATCTAATATAATTTGAACTCCATGTTAACCGCAAAAGAAATTAACATCCTTATTGCTTTCATTCTTGCTACGGGTGCGAAAGTTTCGTCATAGTCGATTCCTTCTTCCTTATTGTATCCTTGTACAACTAGTCTTACCTTGTTTCTAGTGATTTGCCCTTGATCATCAAGCTTATTTCTAAAAACCCATCGGGTACCTATCATATTTCTATCATGTGGTTTGCGGACCAGGTTCCAGACTTTGCTTCTTTCAAATTGACTCAGTTCTTCCTGCATGGCAATGATCCAATGTGGGTCTGCCAGAGCCTCTTTAGTATTTTTTGGTTCAATTAGTGATAAATATGCTGAGAAAGCACACATGTTCCTTAGTTTGATATGGTATGAATTCCTGAATCCAATGGAGTAAGGATGTTTTGTATAGGATGAGAGCTTTGATGTTTCCAACTACTTGGTTGAGTACCTTGTATGGGGTCACTTGTTGATGAACCTGGTTCTTCAGCTACTCTGTCTCCTTCTGTGACTTCCGTTTGATGGCTGGAATTAGTGTTTCTTGAGGTTCCTCAGGTTCGTCCTCATCTGATTGAATTTCCTCGGGTAATTTCAGTGGATTCATACCTAGATCCTCTAGACTATCTACCATTACTTTATTAATCTGATTCTGCCCTTCATCAAAGATGACATACATACTTTCTTCTACTCGATTTGTTCTCTTGTTAAGTACTTTATATGCTTTACTTTGTGAGAGTATCCAAGAAACAATCCTTCATCACTTTTGGCGTCAAATTTACCCAACATGTCCTTCCCATTGTTATACACGTAACAAGTACACCCAAAAGGTCGAAGGTGTGCTAGATTTGGCTTTCTTCCCTTCAACAGGCCGTAAGGGGTTTTATTCAGAATTGACCTTATTATGCATCTGTTAATGAGATAACAGGATGTGTTAATAGCCTCAGCCCAGTAGGATTTGGGCAGATTGCTTGATATCAACATGGTTCTAGCAATATCTTCTAATGTTCTATTCTTGCGTTCCACTACACCATTTTACTGTGGAGTTCTTGGTGCTGAGAAATTGTGATCAACCCCATTGATAGCACAGAAGTTTAGGAATTTTGAGTTTTCAAATTCTAACCCATGATCTGATCTGAGGCTGATCACTTCACTGTTAAATTTCTTTTGAACCACTTTCACAAAGATTTCAAACATGTCGTATGTCTCATCCTTTGTTGCCAAAAATATGGTCCATGTAAATCTAGAGTAGTCGTCTACAATTACAAATATGTACCTTTTGCCCCCTCTACTTAGCACACGCATTGGTCCACATAAATCCATGTGGAGCAGTTCCAGAGGTTTTGTTGTGCTGACTACTCCCTTTGGTTTAAAAGAGGATTTTATTTGTTTTCCTTGAGCGCATGCACCACATATTTGGTCATTATTCAATTTCTTTTCAGGTAGTCCTCTAACCAGGTCCTTTGTTATTAACTTGTTAATTGTAGAGAAACTAATATGCCCCAACCTCTTGTGCCATAGAAGAGAGTTTTTGGTGATGGCGCTGAGGCATGTGAGTGAATTTTCTGGACTCATTATCTCTGTTTTGTATACATTCTTGTGCCTTTTTTCAAGAAGAACCAGTTCCTTTGTGGTTTAGTTTACCAATTTCCATTCATCACCAGTAAATATTACTGTATTTCCTTTGTCACACATTTGAGATATGCTTAGCAGGTTGTGTTGTAATCCATTTACGCAGTACATATTATCAATTGCTTGTTTGAGGTTGATCCCCACCTTTCTGATTCCTTGTATTTCTCCGGTTTTTCCATTTCCAAAGGCTACGTTTTCACCCTTAAAATCTTGCAGTGAGAGGAAGTTGTTTCTATCTCCAGTCATATGTCTTGACCATGCGCTATCCAGGTACCAATGCCTTGGCTTTCCTCCCGCTGAATCCTGCAATTATTAAACAGGGTTAGTTTTGGGTACCCAGATCCACTTGGGTCCCTGTTTGTTAGTGAAAGGATGAATAAGATTTTTTCTAGCCCATAAAGGAAGGATTTTAGGTGTGGGGACCGGCTTTGTGTTGTTGCACATTAGTGATTTTTGTACGAAGGCAAAGTTGCTTTTATGTGCAGTTTGCTTTTTATTGCATGCATAACTCTTATGACCTGTAAGTCCATAGTGGGAACTGATGCTTATCGTGACCAATGACAATAACTACGGTTCGAGTGTCTACATTTGTCGATAATATAGTAACTCAACCAAGGGTTGGGGTCGTGTTCTAAGGGAGTGGTTTTGAGAATTTATAGAAAAATACAATTTAGTTCTAACTAGTCGTAGCTAAAGATATTAACGATTAAAAACATAGTAAATCAAAGGGGGTGACACCAAAGTTTCAAATATCGATTTGTAGGTTTTGTCACAAGTGTAATAAAAACAACAAAAATAAGGAAAATCAAGTATGGGGAGAAGTTCTTGGGGTATGACCGCAATATAAATTTATATAAATAGCTGCGTACATGCTTTCGATAGGAAATTTGTAAGTTAAAAGTGATTAGGTTAAGCTTTAGATGGAAATAAATTCTCTCTCAGGCAACTTACCCCGTTTCAAATGGGTTCCTCTAGGACAGCCATTTGCCGCAGGAAGGCCAGCCTACGCCTTACCCCACTCACTCTGTCGAGCTGAGTGTTAGGATATGGGACTAGGGCTCACCCTCTCGGGCTGAACATCATGTCGACCCACTCCTTAGGCCATCAGTCTAGCGGTCTTGGTTTCGCTACCTCTCTCTCGATCAAGACGAAAACACATGGGTGGTTTTGTATTTGAAACTACAAACCCATTAAATTAAACCACAACCACTAGGTGAAATCACCATTAAAATACATTTAACCTATCCGCAAGCAAGACCAAACAATAATATCAACACATATTTGCTAAATTATACCCCAAGAATGGGGTTTTTAACCACAGATCAAGAGATAAAAATTATACCTAAAATGATAAAGAAATCAAATGGGTAGAAGAAATTAAACCTTGATTTAATAAAAGGAAGAAAAATAGAGAAGACCCACTTCCAACATGGGGAAGATGAACTCCTTTCTTCAAGTCTCCCAAAAACCCTCTCCAAACTTGAGAGAAAATAAGAACAAAACTAATATTCTAAGTATTCAAAATTACAATAATGTTTGGACTCTCTTAAAATTAATAAAGATTTTAGTATTTATAGACTTCAAAAAATAGTGTTGGCGGATTGCTCGGCGAGATTAGTCTGAATTGCCGATTAACTCGGCGATTCACCCTTTGGTGTAGGTCGTCGCCATCTTGCACCAACCTTCAGCATCGTTGTGCTCTATGTCATTGGGTGACATAGTACTGCTTCACGAAATTGCTCGGCGATGCGCTGACTGCTCCCTTTTTGGCCGACTTGATCCTTTCCTTCAGGGCTTAGCACACTAGAACAAAGGGCGGAGTGTGTCCGTTTGGCGAATCGCCAAGAGTGCTTGGCGATTCTCAGGCTTCAGCTTCTTCGTTCTTTTCAGCCTTTTTGTTCCTTTTTGTGCCTAACTGTCCATGCTTCCACGAAAACTTCAAACACCTGAAACTTAAGTTTTTTCATGAGATATTTAGAATAAATAAGCATTTGAAGACATTATTTCTGTTAAAATAAAGCCCTAAATGAGTCCAAGTTGTGGACTCATCAACACCCCCAACTTAAACTTTTGCTTGTCCTCAAGTAAACTCAAGTTTAGCCGTTCAAAAATGGTGTCTCAAACAGTGCTAGAGAAGACTCAATCATGAATGCACACAACATGACTCAAATTACTCATGCAAAGATCAATTGTGTACTCAATGATTCAAGTTGTGACACACTATTACCAAAGATTTTCATGCTCGCAATACTTGCTACTTGTGCAGGTTCAAGCTCAATAAAAAGTATCTAAATGTCCTCATATAAAGAATGATTTCATATTCACACATAGAGGTTAATCAATTTGAGATTAGGAATCAGATGCAACGCTCACACTCAAAAAGAGGAACACAATGCATGTTTTCACCCATAGGTTTGCCCATATTTTCCCATCGATCTTCGGTTCGGCTCACTCAAGATCAAAAAGGTCTTTCTAAGGCTTGTAATAGGGCTGAGTGTAAGGGTATGGTCATTTAGGCTTAGTGACATTTTCCTCGTCAGATGCGGTATTCTCAAGTCATTCTCTTCTTTTCCTTTATCAATTCTTTTTCTAGTGCATCTAAGTCATCTTTTTGTTCACCTCCAAGGATTGCTTGGAAACCCAATTTCTTTTGTAATTTTATTCCATAATTTTTTTTGGAGGGTTTCGATTATTCCGCAACACCATGGGTTAAGGGATACTTTTCTTGCACTTCTTGACTTCTTCTTTTCCTTTTCACCACACCCCCAACTTAGGCTTTTGGACTAAGTTGGCTATTCGCTAAACCACAAATCAAGAGGATTATAGGTAGTGGGTCAAGTAAGGTCTAGGGTTCATCAAGGTTTTTCCAAAGAAAGATAAGGCTCAAAGGGTGTTCAAGAGAGTTTCACACGCTCACGGGTAGGCCACAAAAGAAGTATATGTCAAATTTGGCTCACACTCTTTCAAGTTCCCTAAGATCATTTCAAGAGCACACCTTTCTAAATCATTCAGACTAACGGGGCAAATTCTGGGTTTATTCAGGCATGTTTCATAGAAAGCTAATCACACAAGGCATCGACACCTAAGTCAAACAAGACTACACACTTTCGCTAGTGTGCAACTATTATTACAAGAGAATTAATTCGATAAATGGCTAATCACAATGAAATGCAAAGAGTTCACATATTGTCTATGCAATTTCATTTGGTCTCGTCGTAGCCGTGCATTCATCTTCGTTCAATTGAGAGCACTATTCAAGTCACCGGTATTGATCGAAATTGAGACTCAATTTTTTGCAAAAGAATAGCCACATTCAACTCATTAGGGGTGGCAATTTTTTGGAAGGGTCAAAATCGTTTCACAATTTAAAAATAAAAGGAGCCATAAGCTCAAACATCCACGAAAAGCAGTGTAAACACAATTTTAAATAGAAAAACCCAAATATAAACACAAAACACAACTATCAACACAAAAGGTGTAGGCCTCACCCTACCACAATTAAAAAACATTTGTCCTCAAATGCAAATAAAAGTGTCTAAAAATAAAAATAAATAAGACAGAGAGAGAAGTAAAAATAAGTCTTGTTTATGTAGTCTCTCTATCTGTCGGGGTCTGAATATGGGCTTCAGTGCCCGGTGCATCTATCTGGTCACTGGTCTAAGTATCCGCAGTAGCCTCAGACGAACTAACAATGCCAGATCTTCTAGGAGCAGCTGTGGACGTCTCAGCCGGCACTATCTGAGTTGCCGACCGCACAACCATCTCCACAAGATTCGGCAAGTCTCTAAATATGCTGTCCTCTTGGCTTTCTCTTACTACCTCATCGTGCAATACTATCTGCTCATCATTGGTCTCTGTCTCCAACTCTGCATGTCCTGCATCATCCCTCTGCACATCTCCGGTAGTAGCCGGAGGAATCCTTGAAGTCTCAGGAGCATCCCTGTCATCTGTTCCCTGCATCAGTGTAGTGAAGTCGGTAGCCTTCAAATAGGCTACGTCCTTCTTCAACTCTGCTATTTCAGCTTTTAATGCTGAAACCTCGGGTGTCTCCCCCTGTCTGCTCTCACAAGCAGTGACTCTGGCAGTCAGATCATCACTAGTGGTCCTAAGGGGGGTTAGTGCAGTCAAGATGGTACTGTCAATCATCCCTGGGATGGATCTCTCCAATCGTGTCGCCCTCACATCTGCTGAATAGGCTAGTTGCCCCATCTTCAAGATCATGGCATGAGTGATCCTGGTGGGCTGGGAGAAAGAGGATGTACCTGGAGTTTGTGAAGGAAAAAAAGGAGCGGGTATACCTGAAGGCTCTGAAGCTGGAGTAGACGAGGGTGCCTCTACTGGTAATGAGTCAACATCGATCTCTGGAAAAGTATCTACTGGAGCTGCTCTCCTCCTGTCAACCTCATCTCGTGTGAACTCGGCCTCTATACACCGGATATCGGTCGAAGAAGATGTGGTAACCTTTATATCACTAGCAGGATCCCACGGTACTTCGGAACGCCGGCATAACTCGGTGATCAGAACAGGAAAAGGTAGAGACATTTGCGTTTGTTTGGCTCTCATAGCTATATCCTGTGAAACCAGTAGTCCCAAGTCTATCCGCCTCCTAGCCATGATAAACCCAAGGCAAGCTGCCTTAGAATGACGGAGAATGGATTCATTCTGGGATGTCATGATAGTGTTGCTGATGAAACCAAACCAGTACCAGGAGGCAATGTTTATATCCCTCTTCTCAATCAGAGCTCCTGCCTCCATCCACCTCGGGGTGATGCTAGAGATAATCGGAGCTAATCAACCCTTCAAATAATCCAGGGATGGAACAATAGGCCAACCCTGGTAGGTTAATACTGAGTGCAGTGGTCGACCCAATACAACTTTAATATGATCGTTGTGACACTCCACCTCCTTGCCTCTAACCATAACCGACTTCACCGGTCGGAACTCCCTAGCCTTCTTCTTATTCTTTGGGACCAACTCTCCATAGGGTAAGTAGAATTCCCGGACCTAGGAAGGAATATAGGGGCCCCGTTGCCTAGTGAACTGCTCCAATTCATGATATCTGAGTGTGTCAAGCACATCAACGTGCTTGCCTTCCAAGCCCTCTACAGATAGTAACTTTTCTTCTAGAATGGTTCGTAAACCATCACCTTTTAATCTGTTCAGCAACCTGGGTGGAGGTGGAGCTACGGGGAGTGCATGGGCCACTGGAGGTGGTGCTGGGGTTGGCACAGATTCAGTAGTCGGGGGAGTGGCAGCTGAAGGGGTTCCGGTAGAAGTGGGCTGAGTTCTAGCCCTGAGTTCATCCGTTCGATTTATCAAAGGTTGCTCATCCTCCGGTTCAGAAATAACTGGTTCAATATTTTTGCCCTTCCTTGCTATGTGCTTTTTTCGTTTTCCTTTATCTCCCGGTTGGAGGTCATCCCTTTTTGGAGTATTTGATCATCCTTTATTTATCGTAATGCCTTGACCCTTTTTCTGTGGTTGCTTGGTTAAATTAGTGCGCACCATATCTGCAAAAGATCGAGAAAGGATAAGAAAACAACTTAAATTTAGGATAGTGACTTTCTTTGCAGATAGACTCGCCGATCAAGTCGGCGAGTCGCCGAACCAATTCGGCGAACTAAATCGGGCTCGCCGACGGATTGGCTGACTAATTAAGTCAAGTCGGCGATAAGGGAGTCCTTTCGGTGAATCGCCAACTACTTTCGGCAAGCAAGAGTTTGTCCGCCGAAAGTTACAGTACATACGTGCCTCAGGGGTAGCATACGAAGGGCGAGATGGAGACATTGGGCAAACCGCCGAACAATTCGGTATGGTCCAATGTGCCCATTTTCAATCCATCTTCTCAAATTCAATCCCGCAAATCTCGAAAGAAAAATCAAAGTATGTACTAACGAAATTTGAACAAGACCCATATTACCCATCAACCCTGAATACTCAGATTTCTCCCGGACTTGCCGTATTTGGCCATTTGACTATATTTGCTCTTAAGAGCGGTGTCACCCTCTCCAACATTGAGCAAATTTTTGACATTTAGCACAAACATGGGCTACTCAAACTTCACCCGATCAATCAAACCAACATGCAATCATGACCCAACTCATTAAAAAGCACAACTATTAAGAGCATTCAACAATCAGACAACACATGCAAGATTTTTGAAATTAAAATAGACATGTAATCATTCTAATCCTATCAGAGAGGCCCAACACACATCACTAAGTGACAATCATCACAAATGAGTACAAAACTTTCAAATGTAAAAGTTGGAAAAAGGAAACCAACGTTCAATGTTGATTAAATTCGATTTGAAAAGCTAGGCGGCAAAGTATTCCAATTCCGAGCACAAGTCCCCAACTAAAGTCCTAGAGTAATGCTAAATTGAAGAAGATACTACCTTAGTGCGAGTTTAGGAGGTTTATGAGCAAGGGAAAGTGAAGAAGTTGAAGTTTCGAATCTTTTGGCCATTATAACCCCTCCAGTTCGCAATCATTCGGCGACGTTAGTGCACTCACCTACCTATTCAGCGATTCGCCGAGTGGTCACTTATCCCACCTTTTCAATAGAATTTTCAATTTCTTGGGGATCAAGTATACGGTCTGGTTCGATATCGTTGAAAAGGTCAGTAATCCGCCGAACCATTTCTCAAGATTGACGAGTTTTACAATCTCTTGATTACACTTTTGTTGAGCTCAACGGTGGATTAATTCGGTTACGCCGACATAGTTAGCGTTTCGCGGAATGGAACTTCTGCTCGCCAACCTGTATTTTTCAACACTTTCCTCATTTTAACCTACAAAACCAACACACCATTATTCTAACGTAATAATTAAAAGCAGTAAAACCTTGGGTTGCCTCCCAAGAAGCGCTTTAATTTACGTCGTGGCACTACGCGATTCTGATCTCATTCTCTGATGTTGGGGTTAGCCCTTGTATCAGTAGGTAGCCCCATTATGCATTTGGGTGGAGATGCAGCACTGCAAAACTCAGGAGTGACCGGATTAGTTGAAGTGATCTAGAATGGATCCAATCATTTGATTCAATACTTCAATATTTTCTTTCATTTCCTTCAACACCCGATCTTGATCGGTGATCTTGTGGAGAATGGTTTGAAGTGTGTCCTTGACACGATTGTTCTCCCTGCATCTAGATTGCTTCCTTTCGTGGGAGGTATGTACCTCCCTTGACTCTTGCACTGGTTTTCTATCTCTGTTATTCTGGTGGCCAACTCGTGCAGCTGAGTTATCAGTGCGGGTAATGTGAAGTCTCTCTCGACTTCTTGCTTCATCTCAGCCGAGTTGCCACTATTTCTCTCAGCCATGCTCAGGGAACCTACCTACACTAACAAATTTAAAGAAAGACAAAACTAAAAATAAGATTAGTAAACTACGATTATTGAAAGCAGAATTTGACAAAAACCAAAAACTTTCACGTAACACCACTCCCCGGCAGCGGTGCCATTTTGATGCTTATCGTGACCAACTACACTAACTACGGTTCGAGTGTCTACGATACTCGATAATATAGTAACCCAACCAAGGGTTGGTGTTGTGTCCCAAGGGAGTGATTTTGAGAATTTATAGAAAAATAAAATTTAGCTCTAACTAGTCGTAGCTAAAGATATTAACGATTAAAGACATAGTAAATCAAAGGGGGTGACACCAAAGTGTCAAATATCGATTTGGGGGGTTTTGTCACAAGTGTAATAAAAATAACAAAAATAAGGAGAATCAAGTATGGGGAGAAGTTCTTGGGCTGTGACCGCAACATAAATTGATATAAATAGCTGAGTACATGCTTTCGATAGGAAATTTGTAAGTTAATAGTGACTAGGCTAAGCTTTAGATGGAAATAAGTTCCCTCTCGGGCAACTTACCTCGTTTCAAATGGGTTCCACTCGGACACCCATTTGCTGCATGAAGGCCAGCCTACGCCTTACCCCACTCACTCTCTCGGCCGAGTGTTAGGATTGGGACTAGGGCTCACCCTCTCGGGCTGAACCTCATGTCGACCCACTCCTTAGGCCATCAGTCTAGTGGTCTTGGTTTCGCGACCTCTCTCTCGAGCAAGCCGAAAACACATGGGTGGTTTTATATTTGCAACTACATACCCATTAAATTAAACCACAAACACTAGGTGAAATCACCATTAAAATACATTTAACCTATCAGCAAGCAAGTCCCAACAATAATATCAACACATATTTGCTAAATCACACCCCAAGAATGGGAGGTTTTATCCACACATCAAGAGATAGAAATTATACCTAAAATGATAAAGAAATAAAATGGGTATAAGAAATTAAACCTTGATTTAAGCAAAGGAAGAAGAATAGAGAAGACTCACTTCCAACTTGGGGAAGATGAACTCCTTTCTTCAAGTCTCCCAAAAACCCTCTCCAAACTTGAGAGAAAATAAGAACAAAACTAATATTCTAAGTCTTCAAAATTACAATATTGTTAGGTCTCTCTTAAAATAAATAAAGAGTTTAGTATTTATAGAATTCAGAAAATAGTGTTGGCGGATTGCTCGGCGACGTTAGTCGGAATTGCTGATTAACTCAGTGATTAGCCCTTTGGTGTAGTTCGTCACCATCTTGCACCAACCTTCAGCATCGTTGTGCTATGTGTGATTGGGCGACATAGTACTGGTTTGCGAAACTGCTCAACGATGCGTCGACTGCTCCTTTTCCGCCAACTTGATCCATTCATTCAAGGCTCAGCACACTGGAACAAAGGGGGAAGTGCGTCCCTTCGTAGAATCACCAAGAGTGCTTGGCGATGCTCAGGCTTCTGCTACTTCGTTCTTTTCGGCCTCTTTGTTCCTTTTTGCGCCTAAGTGTCCATGCTTCCACCAAAACTTCAAATACCTGAAACTTAAGTGTTTTCATCAGATATTTAGAATAAATAAGCATTTGAGAATACTATTTCTATTAAAATAAAGCCCTAAATGAGTCCAATCTGTGGACTCATCAGGAACACAGACAATCTATGTTGGGATTCTTCGCTTCATGAAATCCTATTCCATGTTTTATGGTAGATTGACCCTTTTGGATGCTATCAAGAAGTATGAAGGATTGGGTCCATCTCATACTGTGCTCTACTTCCATTTTTATTATGTGAAGTTTCTTCTGAAGATCTTAATTTTTTACAGTTATGGAGTCAAGCTCTTTATTCAGTTCTATTAACTCATTTTGCAAAAGAAAATTTTGTTGTTCTAGATTCATATTTTCTTCTCTCAAAGATGCATAGTCTTCCATTAACAAGTTCTTTTCAGTACATTTTAATTCATATGCATTTATGAAAGTGTGCAATAATGATTTCAGTTTTCCTTTTAAGTAGGATTCAAGATGTTCTTTAATAAGAAGTAGACTAACCTGGTCTTGCTTGTCCTCCTCTTCGTCTTCTTCTTCTGAGTCTGATCCAGCCATTAGTGCTAGAATTGTATCCTGTGTCTGACAGCTAGTTTCAGCTTCACCTGGTTCAGTTATGGCTACTAGTGCAAGAAAGTCATATTTGTCAGTTTGCTCTATTGCAAGCAGGGATTGATTTTCAGTTTCTTTATCCTTGGACTCATCTTTTGACATGCCTCCCATTGCAGCAAATGCTTTCTTCATTGAGAGATCAGCCTCTTGGTTAGTCATTCTCCTATTTGTAGGAATGTACCTGTCTCCTTTACTATCCCTTGCTCTTTCCGGATTATTCTTTTTATGTTTTAGGGCCCAGAGTGGACAAAATGTAATAAAGTAATCTGGACTTCCACATTTATGGCATAGTTGCTCTCTTGAGTTATTAGCTATCTTTTGAGGACCTCTTCTTTGGAATGTTTGTCCTATTTTTAACATTCTAGAGAACCTATTTGTCATGAGTGCAATATTCTCATCTTCAACATCTTCAGGGGTTGTGGCTTTAAGAACCAGGTTCTTCTCTTTTCTTTTGCTGCCTATTTCTCTCTGTTGGTTTTTCTTCAATTCATAAGTTATGAGATTTCCAATGAGCTCATCCATGGCCAGTTTATCTAAATCACGTGCTTCAGTAATGACTTCCACTTTACTTTCCCATGATTCTGGTAAAACACTTAGGAGTTTTCTGACAACTTTTCCATTAGGAATTACTTCTCCTAAAGAGTAAATCTCATTGATGCTTGCAGTGAACCTAGTGTGCATATCTTGAATAGTTTCCCTTTCCATCATTCTGAATAGTTCATATTGTCTGTTCAAGTTATCGATTTTGGGTTTCTTAACCTGAGTTGTTCCTTCATGTGCAGTTTGCAGAGTTTCCCAAATCGACTTTGCATCTTGACATGATGAAATCTTATTATACTCATCTGGTCCTATGCCACAAAATAGAATCTTTTTAGACTTAGCGTTATTTTGGATGGCTAGTTTGTCTGTGGCATCCCATTCTTTTCATTCCTTTGGTACCATCGTGACTCAGTATGCTCCCTTCTTCATGGGTATGGTTGGAACATCCAGAACTACACTCCAAAGATTGGGATTTTTGCCTATCAAGTGATCCATCATACGGTTTTTCCACCATCCGTAGTATTTTCCGTTGAACAATGGTGGTCGAGTTTAAGAAGCTCCTTCTTGTGGGGTAGGTGGTGCTGTCATTGACTCTTTTCAAGGTACGAATCTCTTAATGAAACGACGCGCTCTGATACCATTTTTCCTATTTCAGACATGACTGAACAAGAACAAACTCAAATTATTTCAAATGGGAGTTCTCGAAGTTGAGCAAAATTACAATGTAGAAGAGCACGTCACCGTAGGACATGTTTGGGTGAGAAATCATACGGATTGATGTCCCGAGGGCGACATGAAATATGTTAAGGAATCAAAAGGTCATTTGAAGGTAAAAAATATAAAGATCTAAAGAGCTTATGTCTTTGAAGATGGATTCTCGTGACTCTTTATTATACATCCTCAGATCCTTTAACACAAAATTTCATGATGTTAATGAAAGTTTCATTCAAGTTGAGAAGTGGCTTGCATATGACGTTTTGTATCATTCCTTACCAGAATATTGGATGCTTTGATTGATTAAAACTTATTTCAAAATTGGGGATAATGAACCATTATGGAAGTATGTGGTGAATATAGGAGTTAACTGAGTAACACTTCACAACATAAACATAGTTTAGTGTTGAATTTTTTTGTTTATTATTTATAAAAATTTTATGAACATCTTTGATTATGCTTTACTATGAATATTTGAGTTTTATCCTTTTTTTTGGATTAGTGGATTGTTATTCTATTGCACATTATCATATGGTGTTTGATTATTAGATATGTAAATCTTTGTGACTATGGTCTAAAATATATTAGTATAAACATTAAAAAATTAGTTTAGAATATTGGTTAAATATTTAGTTCGTGGATGATGATTGGATACTTACGTGTCTTTTTTATTTAACATTAAATATGAAACCTTTATGAGAATTGATTTGCTAGAATGTGTATGTCACATGCATAATTGATTAAAAATTATTGCCTTATTATATCTCAAAATAGACATGGCATCAAAAAGTATCATTGATGACTTAAATAAAGGTGAAAAACTTAACGGTGACCATTATGACATTTGGAGTCGTAAAATATGGTATGTACTGGAAGAGCGAAATACTCTAGAAGGTATAAATCATGTTTTGAATCAACTAGAAGGGGCTAATTCTGCACAACACAAAAGGGATCTTGAAGCTTACAAAGCTTGAAAAAAAAACTAACTCCACTGCACGGGGAATAATAGTTAGTTCTTTGGTGATGACATCTTACATGAATGTGACGAATTCCCTACTGCTCATGCTATGAGGGTACGAGAGGAACATATGGAGGTATGTCTGTAACCCACCTCCGACAGTTAACTATAAATTTTGATACTTATAAGAAGCGTCATGATAAAAATGTCAAACAACACCTAAGGGTGATGTCAAACATGATAGCTCAACTCAAGAGTGTTGACCATGTTCTTTCAGATAAGCAACAAGTTCTAGCAGTGATTCAGTCTCTTCCCAATAATTGAGAACATTTGAAGGTTAACTTGACCAATAATGATACCGTCAAAACCTTTTTTTAATGTTGTTCTCTATGTTTAACTTGAAAATGATCGGCTTGTTGCTGCTAAAGATGCTTCTAATGCTTTTGTGGCATTGTCAAGTGGTATAAATTCTTCATGCTTTGGACGCAAGAAGATTTAGAAATAAATGAAAAAGACAAAGAGACTGGAGAAGGACCCTTTAATAAAAAGAAGAAGCCAAGTTCCAAGAAAGGAAAAAGGTTTTTCAAGAAAAGAGACAAGAACAAAGTGAAGTGCTACAATTGCCAAGTGCTGGGGCATTTTGCTCGTGAATGTACTGAGCCAAAAACGTAGCATTTATAAACACATCTCTAAGTGCTACATATGATTCTAGCACTTCTTTACTAATTGAATCTTATCCTATGTGGA
The DNA here is from genome assembly GCA_029582585.1 of Solanum bukasovii. NCBI lineage: Eukaryota > Viridiplantae > Streptophyta > Magnoliopsida > Solanales > Solanaceae > Solanum > Solanum bukasovii. The sequence continues at coordinate 20,497 of JAJOOI010006870.1, forward strand.
TTGTAGACTCAGGATCCACCGACCATGTGAATCGAGATAGAAAAGCATTTGTGGAGTTTCATCAAGTTTCATCTAAATCAAGGAGGCTCTATGTAGGAAATATTGTTAAGTTGGAAGTCAAAGGTATATGCAATTGCAAAATGGACTTACGTTGTGGTCATTCCTTGATGTTTGATGACGTCATGTATGATCCCAGAGATTTGACGAAATTTAGTATTTGTGCATGTTCTTTTAGATGTTGGTTTTGATTTATTTTTTAGTCGTAATGGTATTAGAATAACTTTGGATAATGTTTTATATGGTTTTGTACTTTGTTATGACCGTTTATCGTTTTAGATTGTAATCCTTCAACTTATGACTATTATGTTGATCATTGTGTAATGACATGTTATTCAAATAACAATGATATTGATGTTATTACATGGCATGCCAGATTAGGTCACATAGGGCAAGATCGAACGAATATGTTGGCAAAAGAAGGATATTTAGGTTCTTTAACCAAAATTGATATGTCAACTTGTGAAAATTGTCTTGCTGGAAAGATTACGCATAAACCATTTGGGAAGGCTAAAAGAGCTGAGTTCCCACTTCAATTAATTCATTCTGATACTTGTGGTCCAATGAATATGAGAGCAAGGTCTGGTGCTACATACTTTATTACATATGTTGATGATTTCACGTGCTTTGGTTATGTCTATTTGATTTCTCACAAATCTGAAGCACTCGAGTGCCTTAAAAGATATATGAATGAATTGAAAATCAATTAGATAAAATCATAAAGGCTTTAAGAATTGACCGAGGACATAAATATTTGTCAAAACTTTTTGAAGATTATGTATTGAATAGGGTATTATCAGATAGTTAACTACTCCTTCTACACCACAACAAAATGGTGTAGCTGAAAGAAGGAATAGAACATTATTAGACATGACAAGATGAATGATGGCACATGTAAATTCATCTATCGCTTTCTGGGAAGATGCATTATTGACCGTGGCTTACATATTAAACAAAATGTCTTCTAAATCAGTGTCTTCCATTCCTTATGAACTTTGGACTGGTCATAAAACAAACCTGAATGATCTACGACCGTAGGGTTGTGCATCATATATTAAAGATCTTTTTGGTGAGTTAGGTAAATTAAGTCCAAAAGGAAAGAAATGTATCTTTATAAGGTACTCTGAATGCTCCAAAGGGTTTGTGTTCGTCGATGAACTGGAGGATGGAAGTATTATTAAAATTGTATCACATGATGTCAGATTCTTGGAAAATGATTTTCCCAAAAAGGATAAAATAAATGAAGTTGACCCTCTCTACGAAATGTTGAATTCAAAAGATCAGGTAATGTTGTCAAACATACTTGATAATTCAAATGATCAAGAAATGATTCCTTGTCGAAGTGAGGGTTATGAATCTCAAAATTCTATAGAGGAATCTGAACTTCAAATAGGTAAGAGTACAAGAAAAGGTGTACCTAAACGATCTTATGAGATTGAGGATTATGTTTTCTTGGTATCTCCTACAAAATTTGATGAAACTAATTCTGTAATGGAGGCCTTATCAAGCCCTAAGAGAGATGATTGGTAAAAGAGATGAAAGAAGAGTTAGAGTCCATGAAAACCAATAAAGTTTGGGATCTAGTTGGCCTTCCTAAGGAACGTAAAGCTATTGGAAATAAATGAATTCTCAAAGTTAAATGCAAATCGGATGGTCAATAGAAAGACATAAAGAACGATAGGGTGCAAAAGGTTTTAGTCAAGAAGTGAGAATAGACTATGATGAAACTTTTTCACCAATTGTAAAGTTTACCACCATACGATTACTTTTAGCTATTGTTGCACATTTAGATCTAGAATTAGACCAAATGGATGTGAAGACAACTTTTCTCAATGCAGAATTAAATGAGAAAATCTACATGAAACAACCACTAGGTTTCGTTGTTAAAGGCTAAGAAAAGAAAGTTTTTTAAATTGAAGAGATCAATTTATGGCCTAAAGCAATCTTCAAGGCAATGCTAACTGAGATTTCATAAGGAGGTGATGTCATTTGATTTCACCATGATCAATGAAGACCATTGCATCTATGTAAAAAGGTACAATGGAAATTTTATAATTCTTTCTCTTTACGTAGAGGATAGTTTATTAGTTGGAAATAATTGGGAGTATGTGAAAATTGTCAACTCATGGCTTTCAAAATTATTTGAAATGAAAGATATGGGTGAAGCAGACTATATATTGGGTGTTAAGATCCAAATAGATCGTTCCAAGTAATTTTTGAGTTTGTCTCAAGAAACTTATATAAAGAAAATATTGGAACATTTTCGAATGAACAGTTGCAAATCCATGGATACTCTTGTGGCAAGGGGTGAAACTTTAAGCCTTGAAATGTGTCCAAAGACCGAAAAAAAAAAAGGAAGACATGTCTTGAGTTAATTATTCTAGTGTTGTCAGGAGTTTGATAGATACTATGATGTGTACTTGCCCAGACATTTATTATGTCGTGAGTCTGGTTAGTCGGTATCAATCCGGTCTTGGAAGAGATCATTGGAAAGCATTAAAAATAATATTTTGATACCTAAAGGGAACTGCAGATCATACATTGTGTTATAATGGATCTGATTTATTCATAAGAGGTTATACAAATGTTGATTGGGCTGGTGACCGGAATGATAGAAAATCGACATCCGATTATGCTTTCTTACTAAATGGTGGTGATATTTCATAAAAAAAGAAAGAAGAAAACTTGCATATAGCTCTTTCAACCATGCAATCTGAATTCATGGCTTGTGCGTCTAGAGTACAAGAAGTTGTTTGGTTAAAGATATTCTTTGAACATTTGAGTATTGCAAAGAATTGAAAGGGTCCCATGATTTTATATTTTGAATTTCAAGCAGCTATCGCATACACAAAGAATCCTAAGTATCACAGCAAGACCAAACATAATGACATCAAGTATAACTTTGTGAGAGACGTAGTGGCAAGTGGAGAAATAACTTTGCAATACATTCCTACACGTAAAATGTTAGATGATCCTTTTACAAAGGTCATCTCTGAAGACTTGTTTGAAAAACATGTTAAGGCTCTAGGTTTGCGTAAGATTTGATGATATTTCAGTATTGTAAAATAACTTGATTGTTAGAATATTTGCTTCTATATAATACTATTGGATTTATATTCAAATATAATATGCATGTGATATTTTGTAAGAAATAAATTGTGTCAAACAAGTCACATGATTGTCTCTCTCACAGAAGCAATCACCTCTTACATCGAGGAACATGAAGAGATGAGTTTCACCACCATATTATGACTTTTTCATTAGCTAGAAAAAAGTTTCTCTAAGGAAATGAGTTTAAGGATCACTGAGGAGAGAAACTAGGGTTAAACATCTGGAGGTATTTAGACTAAGGTATGTACAATGTTGGATAATCCAAAGAATGATACACATACACCATTATAAGGTGAAAACTTCGTAGAATGTGTTTTCATACCATGTGTGTCAAGCGATCAATGAGTCAATGAAAGAATGGTTCCCTGCTTCCTCATTGTGCGAGACCCCAAAAAATTAAAATGACTTTTTAATGAAATACCATTTGACCTTTTATTGTTTGTTGATGTTTAAATCAGTGTTGCTACTTTAGCATGTTACTAATAGCCATGACTGATTTGGCAATGCACTGCATGTCTAGGAAAGCAGTTGATATGGAGCAGATAGATTCTAGTAGAAAGGAAAGGTGATTAAAACAAATAATTTAACTTGTATACATAAGGCAACTATTACACTTGAGTGTAATTGTGTATATAAAGTCAAACATGAACTTGAGTTCACCTCTTTAAGAGGTTGATGGATCGAATAAGTACTAATGAAGTAGTGAATGATGTCTGGGGTATTCTGAGTAATAGTGTCCTTAAAATTGTAGTGAGTTCCTTCCACATGTGATTGGATTCCTATGTAGGGCCTGTAAAACCTTAAAGGTAAGTTTTACATGCTCATAGGTCACACAAACTATTTATCGTATGAATTGTGTGTCTGTTTGATGTTGTGTTGGCTTGGGTCTTGTCCACCATGTGCGAAGTGGGAGATGTAAGTTTTGGATAGTGGGTCGCCCATGTGGACCGAGCCCACTCGACCCGGTTCTGCCCGACCCAATCCGTTTTTCTCCTATCCAATTTAATTAATTAATTAAATGAATAACCCTTTTTAAAGGACAAGAGGGAACAGTTGAAGAGTAAAGCATCTCAAAGGAAAAGACAATATCATGGCAGATTTCTTGTCAAGGCCTGAGACAATATTGACTTCAGATAACAAACAAGCATACTTGCCGAGTGTTTTCTCTTACCCCGTTCTTTAAACTACCTACAGGACCGAATTTTCCAATCTTACGGAGGCGTTGAAGATACAGGTCCAAATACTTGGAGCTCTCTTTAAAAGGCTTCTAGTGGGAGTAACTTTTTTCAGATGTGCGAACGTAAAAAGAAAGATGGAAGAACGTGAGAAAGGCAAAAATAGTAGAGAAATAGAAAGGAAAGTTTTTACACAAATCAATATGCACACTAAGGATATTCTTAGTTTGTGAACAAGAACGATCTTGGTTTCCTTGTGATTCAAAGAGAGATCTGGAACAATTCCTTTCGATAGAAAAATCAACAACAAATATTTTCGCTGCAAGTTATAAGGTACACATCTTGTTGTTGCCTTTGCTATTAATATTCCATCAGAAATATTAGAGGATTTGGAAAATTGTGTGAGAGAAGAGATGCCATCTTCCCGTACCTTGTGTACACAAATATAACATCCACCCTGAGGTTGTCAGGTGGAGTATGTAAAAATAAATTGGTTTAGATCGATTAGGTAAAAATAAATTGGTTTAGATCAAAGACAAGCAGGACATTGAGACATAATATATATTAAGTACATAAAAAAGTAGGTTCAGTTTAAGAAAAATCATGTATACAGTCAAAGGAAGTACCCGTTTCCACTATACAATTGCAGATTTGCTCAACAATTTGATCTAGCAAAGATGCTCCACGTATTTTGTGATGCAACAAAGTTTGTGTGTTCTCTTCAAGACGTGATTATTCTATTTGGGTGCTAATTGTACACAAGACAGAAATAATCTTATCACCAGATAACATCAATGCATCAGCGTATTATCGTACCGCTTCAGAAACATCCACAACTTATCATATAAAATAACTTGTCATTATTGAAGACTAGATTACCGTATTTTGTAATTTGCAGTTGGGAGTCCAAAAGGTCCTTTTTGTTTTATGAATAGAGCAAGACTAATAGTCTGCACGACCTAGTAATTTACAAACTTGACTTTTTGAATAAGTGTGAAACAGGATGCCTAACATGTTCCAACAAAGCAGTAAGAATAGTAAGTAAAAATACAGTATTTTACGTGGAAAACATCCGACTCAAAAGTCTAAAAACCACGATTTGTACCCCTACAAGATTTAATTCCAACTTCACCAAATCACTGAGCCTCCACGGAAAATAGATTACAAACTTTGCAACCTACAGAACCAACTCCAATTCCTTAACATCAAGTTATGGTTTTAGAAATCAACTCTTGCAATCCTAGGAACTAACTCTAATTCATAACCATCAAGTTATGAATTCAGATTACAACTCTTGTAATCCTAGGAACTAACTCTAAATCCTAAACTTCAACATAAACCTCTCAATGTATATGTTCCTAACTCTTCGAGTTATCACAACCTTAAGACACCACTCGTAATTCAGTTTATAACTCACTAAACTAATATTACATCAAGACTCAATCACAAAGAAAAACTCCAAACACATAAACTCTATAAAAAAGGACAGGTTCTTCGATTTATTCCTTCAATATGTTCCTTCAGTTCACTGATAGCACTTGCGAAGTCAAATTTTCAATTGATCTTTTTCCTGTTTAAGTGCATAAGTATTCTGGATGACTTCAATTCTATTTAAGCACAATTTTTAATAGAGTTATTCTTCACTTTAAACTCCTCATTAACTTGAACTCTCTTGACTTAATGTTCTACTTCAAGTGAGACTCCTTCTTCTACTCAAACTCCTTGCTTCTTTAGACTCCTGCAAATTAAATTCATTGATTCTTTTGTATTCTAGTCGAGCTCCAACTCTTCAATTCAGTTGTTACCTGAAGCGTTCTACTTCAAGTGAGACTCCTTCTTAAATTAAAACTCCTTGCCTCTTTAGACTCCTTCTTCAAATCAAACTCATTGATTCTTTCTCTTCAATTCATCTGATGTTATTTCCTTGGTGTTTTTCACAAAATTAGCATCATTCATTCCTTAATTTCTGCACTCTTATCTTTATTTATTTTAAAATCTTTCCCGAGTTCCACTGCTCGTGAAAGTGTACCTCTGGACCATGTTGACTGACGTTTTTCATCTTTCTTTGTCAATCATCAAAACTGCATAAATCCCAATAAATTCCCCCTTTTTGGTGATGACAAACCTCTTGTCTTTGTGCATTCAAAAAACGTTTCTTGACACTGAAGCATGAAATACTAGAATGAAATAGGTTAGTCAACGGGTTATAAAACACTGCACAACTCTTATCTTCCCCCTTTTGGCATCAATAAAGTTGTGTCAATCTTATAATATACTATCTAGAGTGATTAGTTAAACTATTCATGGTCATTGGGCTATCACAAAGACAATCAGATAACAACTTCATCCAACATAATAATGTATTATAGAGAGCAAGAACATGAGTCATTAAAGCAATATATAACCTTTCTATTAATTAAACTACCAAATAATGTTCTATATAAGATTGAAGTCATATTGAATGAAGCAAAAACAATTGAGCACTAATCAAAAAATAAATACTAGATAGCAGTAGAATAAAGTCAGAGGCACCAAGATTGGAAAGTGAAGAGAAGGATGGAACATGTGACAATAACAGTGTCAACCGACGAATAATTTCAGTATTTTCAGCACTTTCTCTATCAAGATCAGTCTATAGAGCTTAAATTCTAGTCTTGATGATTTTTTTCGTAAGTTGCATGAGGATACACTACTTCAAATATCTTATCGGTGTAGGCGTTACTTGAATCTTATCGTTAGAGCATCAATTTTCCTTATTGAAACATGTAGATAAACATGGTTCATATATTCAAGAATTTTTTTTATTTTTATTCATCTAGAAAGTCCATGCCTGAATTGGAATTGAGTATTCCTCAAAGATCACAAGGGAAATAATGTCCCTTTTCTTCTTTCATGCTAGCTCTAAGACCTTCTTTAATAGTGGCATCCTCTTGACTATTATGATTCCTACAAGGGAGTTCAATATGGAATAGAAGGAAGAGATGTTTTAAGAGTTGGTTCTTTCTCATGAACTAAAAATGAGGAACTAGATTTCCCTCCTCAAACTAGAATTAGGTATGTACTAGGTTAAGAGCAATTTGAACAGGGAAACATCACAAACATCAGTTGATGTACTTTGGGGAATATCTAAATTTGAACTTGCAAACAAAAAATCAAGAAGGCTAAGTGAGAGAGAACAACTTGGAAGAATGAGACTCTTGAGCTTTGACAATTATTTTATTCTGTAACAGAAGAACAATTAATACATGGATCATGAGCGCTAAACTGTTTCACTTTAGAAAATATTAACCTCTATCGATATAGAACATACCTAATAGGAGCAATTATGTGATCACCATTTCTTGCTTGCACTATTTCTCTACACAATCTAATACAAAACTAAGTTAAAACAAGTCAAGGATCTTGAATTGGGACACACAACTATATGTATAAGACTGGATTGAATAACATTTTAGCTAATAAAATTTAGGAGGAAAATTATTCTAGCCAATTATTGAGGGGAGTTCATGCAATCTTAATCATCCCCAAGTCTAAAATATTATTTTCAAAATGCTCTCTACTTAGTGTCAAAATCCATCAAGTGTTGTTTGATTCATAGAAATTAAGAACAAAGTGATCCAGCAACCACATACTTTTATAGATGAATCAGTTTCAAGATTCGCTGTTCCCCCTATCAATATGTCCTTAGTGTGCTCAACAGTTGGATCAAGTGGTACAACATATTTCAATGCACTAACATCAGTTTCACTTTCATCCTCACTCTTTTTTTCTTTCTTTTAAAAATAAAAATTATAATCTCACTTGCTTCCCCCTTACACATTCACTACATCTCTTTTTTCTCTAAATGACACATTCTCCTTTTTGTGAAATGGGCAAAAAGAACTTTTTATTTGTCTTTATTCATATCCCTAAAGCAAGCAATATCTATTAATTAATATCGCTTGCTTCCTTTCTTATTCACCTGGAAAACAACTTAATGGTTAGTCTTAGGAACCCAAACAAGCTTGGGTCCTTTCTTATGATCAAAAGGGTTAATCCAATTTCTTTTCGCCTATCTAGGAAACATGTTAGTGGACCTGCTTCTGTCAACATGTATGAATCTTTTTTCATTTGCCAATTTAGTATTTATTTTTCTAAAACCATTAGTAACTGGACACTGAGTAGCTGGATGACCAATTTTACCACAAATATAGCATAAATGTTCAGAGATTTTTCTTTATGGAATCCTATACTAAGGTTTTCATTATGCCCCCTACCACTCAATTTGCTAACAATTTTGGAGGAATTAGTCTATCTATTAGCTCTTTTGCAGGTCCATTATCAATCTAGACAGTTCTAAATTCAGTTTTCTCACCTTTTCTTTCTCACAAAAAAACAATTTTACACTCCTTAAAATTTGATTCAATCTTTTACAGATCTTCTGTCATGACTCCTTTTCCTTTTTCAATAATGGACAACTTCAAACTTTAGATTTCAAGTTCTGATTCAGTGAATCAAGTAGGTCAACCTTGTCCTTTAGGATGCTATTCTTTTTATTAGTTTCAGGTTTGCAGTTTTTAAGATTAATATAATCAAACATTACACTTGCAAGAGAACTCAATAATTGATCCTTATCAGAGGTTAATTCTTGAAATTCATCAATTAGAGCATTCATCAAGAAAATGAGTTTTCTTTTCAAGAAAAAGTGCAATTTTTATTTTAAGTCAAGGATACTTACCTCAGAATTTGTTTCTTCCTCTTCTTCCAATTCTGAATCTACAATAGCCATGAGAGCAGTCTCATCTACCTTTTCATCATTAGTATCTTCTGATCCTGATCCCTATGAAACCATCATGTCATATTCTTCCTTATCATTTTTATTTGTCTTCTTATAGTTGTAACAACTAGCCTGGAAATTGTCGTTGGACCACTTTTTCTACATGTTTCTTCATATGAGTTCATGAGAGTATCCCAAATTTGTTTTTGCAGTTGTGCAACTAAATATTTGATGGTACTCATTTGTTCCAATGCCACAAATGATAAAAATATTTGTGGCATTCTTTCCAAGAATCTTGAAGTCAATCTCCTCGTATTCACTCTTTTCCTTTTGTATGCCATTGTTTTTATTGTTTTGAGCATCCTTCTTTGTTGGATACTTTGGGTCCATCAATGACTGTTCCAAATTTCATAATCTTCACCCTGAATGAAAACTTTCATCTATTCTTTCCACCACCAGTAATAGTGGTCATTGAATAGTGGAGGCCTATTGATAGCTTATCCTTCACTGTATTCGAGTATAGGTGCATAATTCATCCTGATTTTTTCTTAAGTGGTTAAACTTTTAACAAGAAAACTTGCTTTGATACCAATTGATATTCTATACGATCTAGTAATTTACTAACTTAACTTTTCACATAAGTCTGAAATAGGTTGCAAAATGTGTTCCAACAAAGTAGTAAGAATATTAAGTAAAAACACCATATTTTATGTGGAAATCACCCGACTCAAAAGGTGTAAATAACCACGACTTGTGCACCTACATGATTTAATTCCAACTTCACTAAATCACTGAGCCTCCACAGAAAAAAGATTACAAACTTTACAACCTATGGAACTAACTCTAATTCCTTAACTTCAACTTATGGATTTAGATTACAGCTATTGCAATCCTAGGAACTAACTCTAATTCCTAACCTTCAAGTTATGAATTCAGATTACAACTCTTGTAATTCTGGGAACTGGCTCGAAATCCTATACTTCAACACAAACCACATAAGGTATGCGTTCCCAACTCTTCAAGTTATCACAACTTAAATACAACACTCATAATTCAGTTCATAACTCATTGAACTAAGATAACATCAAGACTCCATCATAAATAAAAACCTCTAACACATAAACTGTGTAAAAGGACCAGGCTTTTCGATGTATTCTTTCTATGTGTTCCTTCCGTTCGTTGGTAGCACCTGCGAAGTCAAATTTTTTGCTCTTTTTGCTCTCCTAGTGCACAAGTATTATGCACGACTTCAACTCTATTTAAGCACAATTCTTCATAGAATTATAGTTCACTTCAAAATCCTCATTGTCTTGAACTATCTTGACTTAGAGTTCTACTTCAAGTGAGACTCCTTCTTTAATTCAAACTCCTTGCTCTTTTAGACTCCTTCAAATCAAATTCATTGATTCTTTTGTGTTATAGTCGAGCTCCAACTCTTCAATTCAGCAGTAACTTAAAGAGTTCTACTTCAAGTGAGACTCCTTCTTCAATTAAAATTCCTTGCCTCTTTAGACTCCTTCTTCAAATCGACTAACTGATTCTTCTCTTCAATTTCCTTGGGTTTTATCATGAAATTAGCATTATCCTTTCCTTAATTTCTATACTCTTATCTTTATTTGTTTATAAGATTTTCCAAATTCCATTGCTCGTGACAGTTTACCTTTGGGCCATATTGACTAACGTATTTTATCTTTTTTTGTCAATCATAAAAATTGCATCAATCCCAACAAAGACCACTCCAAGTTTCCCTCTTATATATAATGGACATATGTAGTTAGTGTAATAATAACTATTATTATTGAGATGAATCAAGTTAAGATAACAGATAATATGAGTAAGGAGGTGGAGCATGAGGAGAGGAAAGAAAAGACATTGCATTTGCATATTTTGTTAAAGAAGAAACGTTTAATCTGCATTTGTGTTTGCAAAAAAAAAAGGATCTAGAATGACCATGTGCGGGGATTCTTATATGTGTTGCGTTAATTTTCCTTATAGTAGCTGCTAGTTTAATCTATGTATTCATCACTATGTATAAGAAGAAGGTCGCCTCTTATACTGCGTTGCCTTCTATTTTTCTGCTTGTGCTTGCGGTCTTAGCCTATTGTTGCCTCACTACACTACGTCTTTGTAAATTTCTACGCTTAGTTAATGCAACCTAATACATTTTTCCAACAAACAAGAGTTGCCGCACTAAATGACTCATTTTTTCACATTATAATATTGTTTAGTTTGTATTGTAAATATGATCGTGATGAAGATGAATTTCTATTTTCCAATTTAATTTTATCTTCCGTTTCTATATAATAACATATCCTAGTCAATTTTAGCTAACACAAGACATAGCCACCTAGTCAACTTCCGTAGCTTAGTCCTAGTGTGACTTTTCACTCTATAACAGTTAACAATTATACACGTTAATTGTACTATGTTGTTTAACTTGTTCCATATCTTCAACTTTCCTTATCTTCAACACTTCCCGTCAAGCTACTGAGTGGAGTATAGTTACTCCTAGCTTGCTTCTAAACCTAGCAAAGGCTTGCTTTTTCAATGCTTTGGTATGGATGTTAGTTAGCTAATCCTTGGACCTCACAAACTGAGTAAGAATTGACCTCTAGACACCTTTTCTCGAAAAATATGATAGTACATTTATACATGTTTGGTTCCACCATGCATAATTGGATTGACCATCATGTACAAAGCAGTCAAATTATCACAATACAATGTAGTAACTGACTTGTGGCACAACCCAAAATCATGAAGTAGATATGTGATCAATGTCATCGTTGCTGCAATGGAGGCTAGTGCTCTATAGTTATCTTCAGCACTTGACCTTGCTACTGTGGTCGATTTCTTGGAAGTCCATAAAATACAATTTGCACCTAGGTAGATGCTATAGCTTGTAGTTGATCTTCTAGCGGTGGCGCATCCTCTCACTCCCCAATTGAATATCCATACAACCTACAAGGTGATTGAGAAATATGTTTGACTCCAAAATGTAGGGTACCTTTGATGTACAAGAGAATTCTTTTTACTCCTTGAATGTGTTCAATATTAGGAATTTGCATAAATTGACTTGTTAGATTCACGGTAGGAGTGATATCGAGTCTTGTGAGCTTCAATTATTGGAGACTCCCTACTATCATTCTGTAGAGAGAGGCATCTACAAGACTTCCCACAGCATCATGTAAACCATGCGTTTGAGAAAAATGAGAAGCTACAACATTTGTCAATGTCATATTTTGCTTGTACAGTACTTAACAACATACTTACTCTGGCTCAAGTGAATTCCTCCTGCAATATACTTGACTCCACTCCCAGAAAGAAGTGTAAATGACCAAGATCTTTCACAGCAAATTCCTTTCCAAGTTGTAGAACAAACTCTGACACATGTGATGCATACTTCATGTTACAATAATGTCATCCACATATAACAAGAGGAATATGGTACCTTTTTGAGTTTGCAAAGTAAACAAGAAGGGGTCTATCTTACTATAGATGAAACCAAGAAGTAGGAGATGCATGTGGATGAGTTCAAGATTTGGACTCATTTAGGGCTTTGTTTTGATAGTTTTAGTGCCCTCAAATACCTAATTTATGCTATAAACTGATGTTAACACATTGTTTTTCAGGTATGTTAGCTAAGGAGCAAGGCAAAGATACTATCGGGCAAAAAGAAGTAAACAAGCTGAAGAAATGTAGAAAAGCAATCCTGGTGATCGCCAAGACCACTCGGTGAACCACCGACTGGCTCTTCTAGCTGGCCTAAAGTTCCAGAATACCAGCCATGGGGAATAACCAAGTTGGAGACAGAAATGGCCAATTGGCAAATCGTCAATCCACGTCGTGACAACAAGTTGGATCACCCAAAGTTACAAAACCTAGGAGGCTGATGACCAATGCAAAATGGCAATGGAAGGGAGAAAAGGGAGGATTGCCGAATGACTCGGCGAGGCCCGACTTATTCCGCCAACTGGACTTTCAAACTTAATTTTGGGCAACTATAAATTGGAATTAAAAATGAAATTTGAGCAGATCTCTCCCAGTTATTGCAGTTTCCAGTCTAGAGTTAGTTTTTTTCTCTTAGTTTTTCAGTTCTTAGTGTAGACTTTGAGGATTTCTAAGCTAATTTTGAGAATTTGCAAGTGGGTTTCTGGATTTCTTCAATTTGGACTATTGTAAAGACTTGGGAACCTTTACCCAGATCATGGCGAATGTATTTGGTAATTGTTTCTCTATTTTTATTGTGTGTAGCTAAAACCCCAATTCTTTAAGTGTGATCATGTGATTACGGGATGAATTAGCTTATGGGTATTGTTAATTACTGATTTAAATGCTTAATTAAAGTGGGTTTAATTGATAGTTATGATTTAAACTTAGAATTGTATTTGCAAATGCAATTCGAACTTAAAATTCTACGCTTGCTAGAAAAAGAGGTTTTAGAATCAAAGAATTCAATTGATAATTGTAGTTGTTGGGTTAATATGGGTTTAGCTCAAGAGAGTGGATCCTTACCTCAATTCTACCTATCTAGCTCGAGAGAGTAGATGAATTAAGGTATGGGCTATTTTTTTTTGCTAAGCTTGTTGATGTTCGAAAGAAATCACTTGAATTTTGATAGTTGTTCGAGAGAAAACTATCTCACTTATAGTCTATCCTACCCACTGATATTTAGCTATTTATTAGTAGTTTCAATTACCCATATAGTGAAATTTGCCTATAATCGATCACATCCCAAAAATTCCTCTCTATATTGTTATTTCCTCCGTGTTTGATTGTGTTGCAGTCAATAATTGACAATCCAAACCTCCCATCTGACCTTTGTTGTCATCTCCTTAGACTTGTTTACATGTCTTTTCGATAAATTCTATTCCTATAACCGAGTAGACAACTTTATAACTTCATAACTGAAATTTAGACATGTACCGCTCCCTGTAGGTTCGATCCCAACTCTTCGTTGGGTTTTATACTATTTAATGGTCGTTTACACCTAGAATTGGATGAAGTATACTTGAGACGTTAATCACATGTTAAACCTGTCAAACCAACAGGCTCTTGGTGCCTATTTAATATCATACAATACATGTTTCAGTAGACAAATATCCTAAGGATACCTAAGGTCAACAAATATAGGAGGTTGATTCATGTATACTTTCTCCTGCAAGAAACATCAAGATGCCTGATTTCCCACTCAAAACTAACAACAATGGATAAAACTACCCTAATAGTTGTGGCCTTAACCATAGGACTAGAAGTTTTTTCAAAATCTATCCCTTCAATCTATGAGAAACCCTTGGCAACAAAGATTGCTTTGTATCTATCTACTGTTCCATTAGCTTCAGCTTGGTCTTCAACATCTATTTTTAACCAACTAAGTTTGTACCAGTAGATTTGAGCACCAATATCCATGTATTATTGCTATATAAAACATTGATTTCCTCCTTTATAGCTGCAAGCCAATGAGGTAACTTTAGTGCTTCCTTATTAGTGTTTGGTGCCCTCAAAATTTCTTCTTTGATGTTAGAAACAAGTAGCAAGTGATGTTTGTTATCCTTGTATTTGGTAATTATGTGATGCACTTGTGGTGGATCAACTGAGGCAGCTAGTTGAAGTATGGTATCTCCAGATAGTTGGTTCTATAACACCTCAAAAATTGGTAAGTTGAGTTGGGAAAGAAAATATTAGAAAAGTTGCTAGTGCAATTGGTCTACAGACAGGACTACGGCCTGTATAAGGTTCTACGATCCATAGAGCCCATTCATAAAAGTGAGATGAGAATATTGGAAAATGTCGTGTCCCAAAATAGGTTCCTACGAACCAACAGGACAGTCTATAGAAGGTTTGACGGGCCATAGACGGTCTGTAGAAGTGATTCAGACTTAGTGAAATTTGAGTGACTTTGGGTATACGAATAGTTTCACAGACTTTAATAAGTTCAATGGATCGTAGACTCGGCTCGTGGTAATTGATTTCAAACTTGGAAGGATTTATGGACCTATGTTCCATAGAAGTTTTGATGGACTGTAGAAGAGCTAGTGGAAAATGGTTGAATTATTGGTACCAACTACCAAGTACTTGGTTCTACGAATGACCAGTACAGTTCGAAGAAAGTTGTACGAATCGTAGATCAGTCCGTAAAAACTGTTCGACAGTTTTAGTTCAGGGCTAGTTGGGTCATTTCCTATCCTTTACTCCTAAACTACATCGACACTATAAATACTTTACCCTTCAAAAGCTACCCATTCCCTTCCATTCACTCAAACCCTCAAATTCTCTCAAAGGTTTCTTCTTTGATTCTCTCTCAAGGCATTCAAGAAAGATTATAGGGTTTTTTCATTCTTAAAGGTTTCTTTTTCAATCTCTAGGGCTTTGATTACCCAAGGTATGTGATAACTTCATGTAACATCTCATATGTTTTGGTAAAAAAGGAAAACGGTTTATGGGTTGCAGACTTGTTCTATGGGTCCCCTATCTTCGGACCTTAGAAGTTTCTACGGGTCGTAGATGGCACCCATAGAAAGAGGGGAAATAATTTCTTTAAAATCAAGTCCCAATATCGTTACTACTATTTAACAAGATGGATTTTCAATCAATCTACGAGTCGTAAATGGGTCTCGTAGGTAGGTCCATGACTTACTGAAAATTTAAGGAGTCAAGTTGGTTTCTATGATTGGTGTCTACGGATAGTAGGAAGACCTACGAGCCGTGGAAGGGTCCCGTAAAAGTTGAAAAAAATTCATGGACCCAGTACTTGGTCTACGATTGACCATTACGAACCGTAGGAAGTTCTACAATCCATAGGTCAAAACCATAGATTGAGTTCAATAGTTATTTGAAGGGGGATTTTAGGTCTTTTCCTAATTGTTTTAAACCAATACTATGTCATTATGTCTTCTATCCTAATGCCTATATAAATATTTTAAGTCCAAAAACTACCCACTTCAAACCCATTCTCCTAATTCCCCAAAACCTAACAAAATTCACTCCTCAATTTTCTTTCAACCTAAAAAAGAAGAAGAAGAAGAAGAAGCTATGGTTCAATCAAACTCTCCAAATCACCTTTCATCTTGGGCTTTGAGTAACAAGGTATGTGGATATTCACCTGTGGATTCCATTCCTCCATGGGGTCCATAAAGTTACCAATTTCTCAATTTCAATTCCAATTGAAAAAGCTTGTGTACTTCCTAATTCTATATGGTTTTTTGTCAAATTATGAGTTTTATGGTGGATTAAGTCTTCTAATGCATTATTTAGTGTTAATACATGATATTTAGTTGAAATTATATTGATCCATGCATGATTCATAATTTTCAACTATGAACCTATGATGGACACATGAATAATGAATTTTGAAGGATTATGCATGTCTTATAAAAATAATGTTTATATTGATAGGGTTCTTTTAGATGAAAGTATCAATGTTATTGTGAAAGGTATTCTCACATATCAATATGATCATGATTTGTGAAAGGTATTTCTCACATATAGATTCTCATTGGTGAAAGATTTTCTCACCTCTGTTGAATTGCAATTTAAGAAGATATTCTATGTTTTGATCTAAAAAGTATTGATTGGTATTGATAATTGCCTTTCCTATTTTATATTGGGATTTGACTTTTATCTATTCCATTGGAATTCAGACTTAGCACCAAGAGGGATTTGAGGTGGAGGCTCAAATAGGGTAGTCTCTAGTAGCAACCTCTAGTCCCAAACAACGTGCCCATGTAGGATTATTTTAAATGACCTAGCTAGTGGATTCACTTTAGCAAAATATGATATGTACCCTTGGTAAGTATAATCCACTTCTTTCGGTATAAGGGCTATACCTGATTCCATGATATAGCTCTCATAATTTAATTGTCGTTTAAACCTAATATCCCATAATACAATTATCTTTCTTCAAAGCTTTCATATGTCCCTTATTTCAAATGTATTGACTATATCTTATGATTTACATGTTGTTGCTTCTTTAAGCTTTTACTTGTTAAAATGTTGGTCATGCATTACATTTTTTAAGCTATGCATGCTACCATGACTATTTTTATGCATATTGCCCCATACTTAGTACATTCCATATACTAACGCATACTTGTGCCTAAATTATCTCATAAATGTAGGGTCTGACGCTCCTACCCCTCACTCGTGTGGCTAGTTGATCACTCTACCAGATTCAAGATTTGGTTAGTCCTCATGTTCCGAGGAACAAGACAGTTTTACCTGCTTTATGTCTTTCTAGTTTTTGGATGATGTATGTGGTGTATGAGTTACGTCCCAACCACTTCTTATGATGTGTATATGGATTATCGAGACTTATGTTAGACTTCTTCTTTGTTAAACCCTTTTGAAATATGGAATACTACTTTTAGAATCTTATATTCTTTTATCTTGTATGATGTATGCTAAGTGGATCGTGTAGGGCCTTTCGGGATTCTATACACCATGTTACACCTAGGTTTTACTTTGGTTGTGACACTTCATCAATAGATCTTTTCAATCCATTGAGTCCCAAAATAAACTCAATTTCTCCTTTGAATTCTACCCATTTTCTAGGATTTTTTGTTATTCATCATGGGTTCAACTTATTAAGATTCAATTGTTTCGATTTGATCTTATTGTTCATGATTTGATTCAATTACTTATTTTCTAATGAATTTCATATGAAACCATGCTATATGTCTATATTATGATTATGAAATATGATTATAAAATTATGCATACATCATAAAATTGAGGAATTTATGAACAGATAAGGCTTTTAGATAAAGTATCAAAATGATTTATGAAAGGTAATCTCACTATAAAATATGATCATGATTTAGATGCTTAGATAAGTCTTTAAGAATATGTTATAAAATCATGATTTTGAAAGAAACTGGTCTATGATATGATGTTTATGATTGGATTGGTAGTACTAGATTCTTACCTTTCCAAGTATTATGATATGATTATGATTATGCTTATTTTCATTGGGATTTTACTTAGCATCGAGAGGACTTTTTAATAGAGGCTTCACTGTTAGTAGAGGTCGGGTCTCTAGAAGCAATTCCCTTGTCCCTAACTATGTGCCCCCGTATGATTTGTCTTAGAAAGACATAGCTAATTGATCGACCTAAGCTAAAATGTATGTCCCTTACATAAGAAAGTAGGACAATCTCTTTTCCATTTTGAAAAGACACCGGATTCTATGTTATCGCTCACACGGTGTATGTTGGTTAATGGTATATATTTCACAAAGAACTATGATTCTTTTCAAAGGTTCTATGACTTCCTCAAAGATCATGATTTAAGCCTTATGACTATTGAAATGTTGCATTGACCTTGTTCCATAATTTATAATTTTGGCTTAATTAAGCTTTAATACATTTTACTTGGTCATGCATTTCATATTTTAAACTCCTTATGTTATTATTCTTATGTTTTGATGCATTCTCCTCTTACTCGGTATATTCAAAGTATTGATGCATATATTGTGCCTATATTTTTTCATAATATAGGATTAGACGTTCCTCCATCCGGCCGTGGCTAGGTTGGATTGCTTAGCAGATTCAAAATTTTGTAAGTCCTTATGCTTCGGGGACCTTGCTACCATATGCCTTTATTGTTTTGATGTCATTTCTACATTCAAACTTCGTACGTGGTTTAGGCGTTTGTCCTAACCACATCTATTGTAGTAGGAGGCTTTGTCAGACATAGTTGATTTTCGCATTATATCAATCATGTATTCTCTTGATATTTCTTTATAAGCTGAAAGAGTCTTGGGACTTATATCTCGTTCTTATGTTGTATTCTCTTTATTTGATATTTATAATGTTAAGATTATGTCAAGTGGCTTGTTTAGGGGCTCATGAGGTCCTATTTTCCATGTCGTATCTAGGGTGTACTTTGGGTCATGACAAACTTGGTATTCAGAGCATCTAGTTATAAAAGTTCTAGGAGTCTGAGAAACTACATCAAGTAGAGTCTTGTTCATGTTTATGAAGCACGCAACATTTATGAATAGGAGGCTACAAAGCATTTTAGGAAACTTCACTTCTTTCACTACTCCAAAATCGTGTGATAGAGTTGAACTCTATAAAGGTCTTCCTCATAACTATGTTTTTGTGCATTTTAAAATGTCTCCACAATGAGCTCCACTGAGAAGGAATGTTTGTTACAATATGTAACTAAAGGTTCCTCAGCTCCAGTTTATCCCTTAGTCAAGCAAGTGTCATATGTTGAGTATAGAGCCATATTTTAAGTGTTGGATCACGTTATGGCCGCTCAAGTTAATAGGGAGCTTGTTGCTCCCGTGAACTCAATTATGTGTATGACGGCACCAAGGGTAAGAGACTTCACAGGGATGAATCCTTCAGAATTTGATGGGTCCAAAGTGTATGAGGATCCACAAGAGTTCATTGAGGGAATCCACAAGACTGTGGACATCATGGGAGTTACTCTGGTGGAAAAGGCGGATTTGGCCACTTACCAACTCAAGGGTATTGATCAAGTTTGATTTGATCAATGGAAAAAGGAAAGAGCAGTGGATGCGGTTTCCTTGGATTGGGACAAGTTTAAAGGGAATTTTTTTGGTCGCTCATTTCTCCTTAAGATGATGGAGGTAATAGTGCAAGAGTTCATAAAGCTAAAGTAAGGAAACATGAGTGTGAAGTAGTACTCTTTGAAGTTCACTCAATTGACCATGTATGCTCCTACTATGGTTGCCGACTCTAGAGCAAGGATGAGTAGGTTTGTTTTGGGTGTGTCTGAGATGGTGATCATAGAATGTCGCACCGCCATACCAATCAAGGAGATGGATATTTCAAGGTTAATGATTCATTTCCAACAAATTTATGAGGAAAAGAAAAAGGAAAAGGCTAGGGAATCAAATAGGGAAAGAATAGGTGATGGTGACTTCTCTCACTCTAGGTCCAATGGACATGGGCGTTCTCAGTTTTAGCAAAAGTCCTCCAATCAAAATTCTTTATATTTTCCAGTTCATAAGTTTAACAAGAATAGGGTGGTTAACCCTAAGCCTCAAGGAGGTGTTTCGGGTGGATCTTTTATTCTCGCTTGCCAAAGTGTGGCAAGAGTTGTTTCGGGAAATACTTAGTTGGTATTTATGTTTGCTATGGTAGTGAGAAGAGTTGTCATAAGGTGAAGGATGTAAACACCCCGTATTCTACGTGTACTAGTTCTCTTTATATGACGCTTATAATTTTCCTTCTGTTTTATGGACTCGGTTTCCTATGCGAGTTGTTACGTGAACTGTCCGTAGATTTTGATGCGACCCGATTAAGTTGACATCGATGGAAGTATTTAAAGTTGAGATCATAAGGTGGTATTTGAATCTAGTTTAAAGTGACATAGTGTATATAAGTTTTAAGTTCAAGTTAAAGGTATTAGAGTCTAGAAATGGAATAAAATATTGAGGTGCTTGCTTGTCTACACTAAGCTAGTAGCTGACAAGTAGGTGCATCACCTACTTTGACTTATTGACCAGCTCAAAGGACCAAGTAGGTGCATCACCTACTAAGACTCTTTTGACCATGTTATTGGGTCGAGTACACTACCACCTACTTGCATAAATCTGGCCCAAGTTGAGTAGAAGAATAACGGGAAAATGGACAGCCAAGGCCCAATGTTCTTATGTCCAAAAAGGCCCAAGTGAAAAGTCCAAGTAGGTGGGTCACCTACTTGACAAATTATGGCCCAAATGAGTGAGAAAGTCGGCCAAAGCAGGTCCCTTTAAAAGGGATCGATATTAGCTTTTTCCAACAATTTTTACTTTGACAAAAAAATCTTATTTCTAGAGCTTTCTCTCTTGTCTCTCTTAGCTTCATACAACTTCCATTAAATGTCATTAGGGTTCTTGCATATTAGGGATTTCAAGCTATTGGAAAGTATAATTTAAGACAAGTTAAGGAGGACAACCTTTACCTTGAAGAATCCAAGTCTTAGCAAGTGGTAGTTTTGTCCAGCAAAGTAAGCTGCTGCAATTTTCTCCTTTTTGTGCTTGAGTTAATTAGGACACTTGGTATGTGTTAGTGAGTTGGAAATTGTTACTTTTACTTGGTGTAATATTAGGGAGGATGTTCTGGTAATTAGTGCATGTTGGGACAGCCATGGAGGGGAGTCCTCTTTAAATTTAGTTATGAGCTTGTTTTAGCACTTTATTTAAAAATAATGTTAGCTCGTCAAGTGCTGGTGATCAGAAACCATGATTCATATTGCTTCTATTACATTATTATGTTTAAAGATTGTTTTATGTATGTTATGATAAGGGATGTGACTGGCTGTGCGGGGAAGTTATGGAGACGTTAAAGGACTTAAATACTGCAGGGAGTTTTAGGGGAGGACATGATACGAAGGTTGTACAGTATATGTACGCGATTAAAGGGAAAGGGAAGGAAAGATAACACTGGCTAGATAAATTGCATGCTTACTGTTTGTTTACTATTTGGGTGAGATCAAGTAGCTCAAATTGATTGATTAGCTACTAATACAAGTCTTACAACTTATTTTATTGTAAATTAGTAATCTGAAGAGAATGATCTTAAGTCATATGTTTTGAATTGTATAGCAAGGTATGTAAGGCTACTTGATTTCCTATTTCTTTGGCATGAATCCAACACTTACATTACAAAAAGTAAGCTTTCTAAGTTCCCTTGGGAGTGACTGATCCATAGTTGCAGTTCCTACTCCCTAGAGCATTAAAGTGAGTAGTCTAATATGAGTTTGTTACTAAATGTGTGTGCTTACCCTACCATGTATTAGCATGCAAAGTTTAAACTTGTTTCATCGTCAAAGTACCCTTGGCACGTATTTCCCTTATATAAATCAAAATGATCCTAAATTACACATGGTACATATGTTTATATGTTGGATATACAATCTGCCCATATCATGCCAACTTGTTTCAATTCTCTATATATATGTCATCTTGTCACATGTCCATATGTTCCCTTTATTGGTTATTACTCCCATTGCATTAGACTATAATGTTACCTCACAAGATCCCTACTTGCTCTATTGTACATTTTATATGTACTTACTTGGAATATGTATCCGTCCTTAAGTTGAATCTACCCACGTTCTCCCTTGGTTCCACTTTGATATATACCTTGTATTTGATATTAGTTAGTGAGTATTCGGCTACCATAAAGAGTTGAAATCTCTTGGCTGAATGTTAAATGTCTTCACTTGATATGTGCTTCAATTTGAGATGTCAAAATGCTTACAGAGTCATATAAGCTCCTAAGTATTACTTTGGTATCACATTTGCTTCCCATGTCATTGTTATTATCGCAAGTCCATATTCACATGTCTTCTACTAGTGGTTCATAGTTCCAAATCTCAACAATGATTATGACCACCAAAACAGCAATCTCAAAAGATTTATGATCATCAAAAGAACAATATCAAAAGAGTTATGAACATCAAAATAGCAATCTCAAAGATAAAGAATTTAAGTGAGGCTATATATATAATAATGGATGGCAGCCCAGGGGAAAATGCCTAGCATGGGTCGATCCCAATTGGTATAGAAGGGTGGCAGCTCAAGGGCGAAAGCCTAGCATGGTCTGATCCCAATTGGTATAAAGGGGTGGCAGCTCAGGGGCGAAATCCTGGCATGGGCCGATCCTAATTTGTGGAGTTATGAGTACAATATCCCAGGGGTTAAAATGCCTAGCATGGGTCATCCTCTTCTACCACTGATCAGCTGGTCATTTGTATCATATGTCTTATAAAGATTATAATGCACAGAAAAGTAAAGAAAAGAATGTAACATACATAATTCCATAAGTATAAGCAAAGGTGGTCTCTAATCCTTATCTATTGGTATTTGGTTTCACTTGAACTTTTATTTTACATATGGTTATATTATGCCTTACATATTCAGTACATTCTTTCATACTGACGTCCCTTATTGGGGACGCTGCATTTCATGCTGCATGTATATGTACTCAACTAGTAGATCTCCCCAATAGAAGCACATGATACTCAATGGTTGTTGGTGAGCTCTAGGTTGATTCAGGGATTTTCCTAGTCTTTACTATGCGTATTTTCATAGTGATACAGTCATGGATTTTAGTAGAGGCTTTGCAGACATTGTAAAGCTATCATCTGTATTCATAGTTTCACTTGTCACATGTATCGGTTCAGCTAGTCAACATGTGTTGTATATGAAGCTTCTCATCAGTAAATCTATACATAGTAGTTTACTTTCTCATCATAGGTCACTTGTAAAGCATGTGGTCATATGGTACTAGTCTGCCTCACCTAGGGTTGGGGTGTGACAAAAGTGGTATCAGAGAAGTTCGTCCTAGCGAGTCTACAAAGCCGTTTCTAGTAGAGCCTTACTTATGAATGTGTTGCGTGCCACAATTATATTTAGGGGGCTTCTTGGACATTTAGGAAATGTTAGCTTCCTTCATAATCCAGATCGTGCGATAGAGCGAAGTTAAGAAGTCAATTTCCACTTGCACCTGATCATGTTTTTGATATTATGCTTACGATGGTTAAGGTTAATGGTCGCTAAAATGTCAATATGCAACCTACAGAAAAGGATCTGAAGTTACAAAATTTAGACTAGATTGAGCTCATTTTATTTGACCGTCCCATTCCACAAGGTATGTAAAGGCTGTTTTGTTATTTGCAATTTAAGTTGCATTCGTACCATTTGTATCATGGTTGTTCAATTGAGAAATACATAGTATTATTATCCATATGCTTAAAGAATGATGGGTTACCTAGTTACATATATGAGCTGTAGCATTTCCAAGCACATCTTCTTAGGAGGATGTAACCAACTCTTGAGTTCTATATTTCCTCCATATTTATAGGATCTATTCCTATAAAGGACACTCGTTCTTAGTCTGCGCTATACATATAATTTTTGGCATTACACATGTACTCGAAAGTGATGTTGCTGAACCAGTTTCTTTTAGTTGGAAGAAGGCAGTGGCACAATCTGATCGCTGAATGTATCGGTGCAATAGTCTTACTAGAGATACCCCTAATTAGCTGACAAGGCCCAAATTCTCACCATATATCATCCCTAATATGTTGATAGTTGGCTTTTTATATAGTATGTGCGAAGCACCCCGAATAAGTACTAATAACATTTGTATTCTTTTTATGGTTATAAAAGTTAGGGATAAGTATGCCAATTGCTGCAAATGATATATGTATGGTAGTTCCTATTATGATCTATGTGTTGGCTATAGAGGATTAGTATGTGACTAAAGGGTAAGGTTAACAAAAGGAAAATTGATTGGTTAGACCTAATTTGTGATTAGTTAGTTGTACATAGTGGGATTAGAGTACATGAAGATACTAGTTTTGATTAAAAGGTACTTGTTAGATAGGGAGCATGTGAGAATGAATCTTGAATGACACGGCCCGAATATGTACGTAGAGCTTCTAATTAGAAAGAGATGGGATATGTCAAATTCCCTAAACATAAAAGTAGGGGTGATATGAGGATGCTATAGAGGAGTGAGATAGGCAGTTATTGCTAAGTGTATGAGGCAAGAAAATGGTATCAACTCTTCAACCTTAACGAGTTATAATGGCGCACCTGGGAACAACTTTGTGAACCTTTGTTAGAGAGAGAAGTCAATTTAGTATTGATTCAAATCTTGATATTTGGTCTTGATAACAATAAGAAAAAAGAGGTGAATAGAAAGGTTACCTAGATAGAAGATACATGGGTCTAGTTCATCCACATCATTAGTGCAAAAGAGAAGTAGAGCATTATACATATGTATAAACTTCCATCAAATTGAATAGAGCTACTGCAGGGTTTATTTAATATATGCCTGCAGTAATTCGTCAGTCATAGTCCAGTTAAGGGAGAGGAAAAATTGATCATATGCTAGTTGTTATTATTTGTTATCTTTCATGGGAAAAGTGTCGGAGCACCCTCACTTGTTATAAAAAAAAGAGGAAATCTATTAGTATGGCCAGACCTATCTAGTTAAGCCCAAAGCGGCTAACTCTAAGACGTTATGAATCATGATATAACTTTATAGGTACATGACATTTACATGTTATTAAAGCTCATGTTTTATGGTGTGTTCAAGCTTCACTATTTATTTTCTATTTCGACCTTCAAAGGGCACCAGGCATTGAGCGTGATATAACACAAGCTAGTAATGAAGGCAAAGTTGGCCTCGGCCTCCTATTCTAAAAGATGAACTATTGAGGATCTTCTTTTTCTATCTTCACTGTAGTATTTATATTGACCTAGATGGAAGCCAAGTCCCAATAGCAGAACACCTATAAGAATTATTTGGAGATTGAAGAGAGTAGATGGGGAAATCAAATGTATGTGTTTTGAGGTGAGTAAGGAATATGAGCAGAACTATCCCACCCGTGACTTAACACTTAAGACAGTGTGTTTGCCCTTATAATGGTAGAGTGGTTCTATAGGATATCTCATAGTTTCCAAAGATGGTTTGTTATATAATTATGCATGATGCATGTTCTATAACTTATCTATTTGTATGTCATCTACCCTTTGTGGATTACCTTCTCACAGGTTACCTAATGTCATAGAATGCTTGCATGTAAGTGTTATCCGCTTTGGAGCACCCTTGTTTATTGCTATATGTTTTCGTAGGACCTTTTCCCTACATGTTATTTATTGCACTGGTTACTTTCCTCATGTCACTTGTCCATATTGTGTGGGTACTACAGGCTAATTGATCACATGACCATTTCTATATATTTTACATGCCTCGTAGCCTACTTGCTTAAACATTACAGGCCATATAGATTTTTTGGCCATGGGTCAAGTGCTCAGTTGCTCATATTTCATATGTGTACTCACTGACATGTTAGTTCACCTATCCATGCGATATAACGCACTTGATCAATGTGATTTTTGTTATGTAGTTCATTTTATTTTATGTCTACATGTCTTATAGTCTACTTGCTTAAATATTATATATTTTGTAGCTTTAGTACTCATGCATCATGTGCTCATCTAGTCCATTTCCTACATGTTTTATAGCTCATTCGCTCACACTCTACCCTATAGTTAATATGCGCGGGTACACCACATATTTCTATAGCTGAATGCCCGTATATTATGCGCCCTCTTTTGTGCTAGTCTGCCTATGTGTCATACTCAATGTGACTTATTTATCCGTATTCTATGCCCCTATGTGCTTATTGACTTGAGTTATGAAAATTTTAGGAAAATGTTTCCTTGTATCATGAAGTAGTGATTATTTTGACCAGAAAAGGTTGGGCATATATGTAACGACCCTAAAAACGAACTAGTGAAACTAGAGCCTAACGTGTGTGCATTTGTGTTTGTCATGAGTTTGATAGTATTGTATGCTGTCCCGAGTCATAGTTGAAGGGTTTAGGGGTTAAACGTCGAGTTACGACTCCCCTTGGACCACCCTAGGAGTCCTCGAGGGAGACCCTAAGTCTAACCCCCCAAGACCTCTTGAAACATGAAAGTTGGCCAATGTGGGGTGACCTAAGAAAGGGGTCCACGCCCCGTAGGTCCATCCACGCCCCATAGGTCCATCCACGCCCCGTAGGTCCATCCACACCCCATAGGTCCATCCACACCCCATGGATGGCCTCTGTAGGTCAAATGGCTCCTAACCAAGCCACATCCCCAATTGACAGAGGGACAGTACGGTCTGTGACCCCATCCACGGAGCGTGGATGGGGTCTTGTGAACCATGAATGTTTGCTGTCAAGTGGTGCGGCCAAGCTAGGGGTGAAGTGGTAAATTCACGCCAAGACCCATTTAATATGTGGACGGTTATTTTATGTTTTTTTAAGGTATTTTAAGAGTATTAAAACATTAAAACACTCATTTAGATTTCATCTCTCAAATCAAAACCCTTCCCTCCTAAAAAGTTCTCTCTAGAAACTCCATTGGAGATCAAGGTCAAGATCAAGCTAAGGTTGGGGATTTCAAGGTGTTTCTTTTAAAATTTTCGTGGGATTCATCTAATAAGGTATGGTGATCCTTCATCTAGGGTTAGTTTTCACCCTAGAGTCAATTTCAAAGAAGTTTTCAAGGTTTACAAAAACCCTAAGGTTTACTCAATCTCATGGGTTCTTGCATCAAACATTTTCAAATGATAAATTATTATTATATTGATATTTAATGGATGATTTAAGGTGAAAAATTCTATGAACCCATGATTTCTCTCAATTCCTAAATTTTGCCTTATGAAGTGGGTTTGTTGATTATGAATGAATGATGATGGATTTATGTGTAGATTGATTTAGATTATTGATTTGTATCATTATCTATGTCTAATTAAGGTGAATTGTTGGTGAATTGAGGATTTGTGATCATAGCCATGAAAGGGCAAGGTTAACTTAATTTCATGTTAATATAGAATTGTGCTTGAATTGTTGATCCACTTGAAAGTTGGAAGTGTTTACTTACTATGTACATTCTGATCATGGCCTTGAAGGCATAGTGTAATGAATTGAAATATTATCATGATGTTGTATAGCGTGAAGGATTTACATGTGATTCAATGATAGAATAACGATCTCGTATTCAATGTATTTGTGTTAGGGCTTGTTTGGATTGGCTTTTGGTTTATGACTTATAAGCCAAAAGCCATATGTTAGGATTTCTAACTTATGGCTTTTGGCTTATTTTTGTTATTTTGACTTTAAAATAAGTGCTTATAAGCACTTTTTAACTTTACCAAACACTTCAAAACTGCTTAAAAGCTATTTTGACTTAAATGCAGCTAAAATAAGCCAATCCAAACGGGCACTTAGTATTGAAAGGCTATTTCTCAATTTGACACTCATGAATGAAAATGATGGAATGTGAAGGGTTCCAATAATGTGAATGTTGAATCTAGAATTTGTAGGCATTATGCATCATTTTCTTATATAATGAATGTGTTTTGACTTGATGAATATGAATCAATACGCTATCGCATTCCTTTCATATATGAGTGATGAATGTGTCTTGACTTAATGGCTATGAATTGATAGGATTTAGGCATTCTTTTCATAAATGATCTAATGTAATGAAGACTCTAGGATCGATAGGCTAGTGGCATTCCTTTCTTAAGAAGTCAATGTATCCTGAATTGATAGGCTAATGGCATTACTTTCATGATTATAAGAATGTAATGAGGGACCATGAATCGATAGGCTTAGAGCATTCTTTTCATGTGGACTCTAAAGCTATCCTTGAATGTACCATGGAACGATAGGCTTATAGCATTCCTTCCTTGGTAATGATGTATCATGGGTCGATAGGCCTATGGCATTCCTTCCTTATACACTAATGTAATGTGAATGAAATAATCTATGGGAATGTAGGCTAAGCACCGAGTGGATATGGTTAGATGGAAACTCTCCCAATGTTAGGTTAGAGTTCCAATGAACATCTTCCTATCCCATAACTATGTGCCCACATAGGATATTAGCTAGCAGATTCCATCTGAGCTAATGCTAACGGGTTTACCTTAGGCAAGTAGACCAACCCTTACGATGTGGGATAGTACATCGGATTCCATGATCCAGTTCTCATGGTCTATGTCAGTTAAACACTTATTCCCATCATGTGAGATGTGCACTCTAGTTACTTCATAGGTACTACAAAGTGTAGGTAGTAGTATGGGATGCTATCTATACATTGCAAGAATAGGCTTTGAAGGGGCTACAATGAGTTCTCTAAGTCTTAATGACTAAATGTATGAAAGTCCTCTAAATGCATGATTGTGTCCTAAATGAACTTAATGAAGAATGTTGGCTTAAATGTTTAGATGTAAGGATGAATGCTACACTTGGATTGTATAATGAGATTACTTCCTTGTCATGACTTATTGTATATGAATGTGCCTTGTCTAGGGTAACTTCAAATGAGTACTTAGTGTGAGTAGTAGTATGGGATACTATTTGCACATAGCACAAGTATGCCTTAGAGTTATCTTAGATGTTGATCTTAATGTGAAGATGTGATTCATGAAATGTTTTATGTCTCTTAAATGCTTTAATGTGCAAGGGTGAAAGGATGAATGGTAAGTGCCCTTTTGGTGACCTTAAGGTGGTGCCTTAGTGTGGGTGGTGGTATGGGACGCTACCTATACATTGCACAAAGTATAGCTTGAGGGTTACTTGAGGTGGAGGCTCAAGGTAAAGGTAAAGAGTTATATGTGATCTTGTTCTAATGTGAAATGGTGACTTGTATGTTGGTTGTCACTTATATTATACCTCTTGTATCAATGTTCATGAAGTTCTACAAAAATGGCATAAAAGCATGGTTTTCAACAAAATGTCCCTTTTCAAGCATATTTTTGCATGGTCATCATACTTAATACATTTATGTGTGCTAACCCATATTTCTTACTCTTATGAAGTGTAAGGATTGGCACTTGATTTGATTCTCCATAGTGAAGCTTGGTATTAGTGTTCTCTCAAGACCTCTTTTGGTATGTCCTCATATGTCGAGGACAAGGACTTTATGTTTCTAGTTTTTTTTTATATTTTAAGACTTTCATCTATACTTCGATTGTAAAGGGTCGTGACCCTATCTTGTTAAAGTTTGTCTAAGATGGTCATGTGAGATTTAGTATTCCACTGCTTTATAAATGAGTTTTTGATAGTTTAATATTACATAAAGTTTTAATTCCGCACTATTTTCTATTGTCTATGCAATGAATCAGCTAAGAGGCTTGTATTAGACCCCTTCAGGGTCAAGTACGCCATGTTATGACTAGGGGGTGCTCTCGGGTCGTGACAAACTTGGTATCAGAGCATAAGATTTTGGAAATGGTTTTTAGGATCGAGGTCTCACAAGCCACATCTAGTAGAGTCTTGTTCATCGGTGTGAGTCGCGACACATCTATGAGCGAGAGGTTATAGGACGATAGAAAGTTACACTTCTTTCATATTCTTGAAGTCGTGCCTTAGAGTTTAGCTCTATAAGTGTCCGTTTCCTAATCCTTCTCTTGTGTTTATAGGAAATAAATACAAGGGCTAACCCAAAAAGGGCGGAAGAGGAGATGGTGAACGAGGGAGTTCCTCCCCAATGTGATCAAGGTCTTCAAGGTGACCAAGTTCCTCTAGACAATTAAGAGAATGAAGTTTCGGTGGTTCCCCCGGACATGACTAATTAAGAGATTAGGTCGGCTTTTCTAACCCTAGCCCGAGCCATGACAGCTCAAGCGAATAGAGATGTGGGGCCTAGGGTGAATGCTAATGAGAGTATTGTGGCCTCAAAATTAAGAGTCTTTGTGAGGATGAATATTCCTATCTATCTTGGTTTTAGAGTGGGAGAAGATCCCAAAGAATTCTTGGATGAAGTTTATAAGATAGTCAATGCTATGAAGTATCTTCTAAGGAGAAGGCAGAGTTGGCTTCCTACCAATTGAAAGATATGGCCTAAGTGTGGTTCACTCAATGGAAAGCCAATAGGCCGGTTGAAGCAGGTCCTATAGAATGGGAGGATTTTAAGGGAGCTTTCTTTGGTAAGTACTTTCCTCGTGAGAAGAGGGAGTGTAAGGTTGAGGAGTTTATAAACCTAAGGCAAGGTAACATGAGTGTGGAGGAGTATTCCTTGAAGATTACCCTATTGTCTAAGTATGCTCCATCCTTGGTGTCTAACCCTAGAGATGAGATGAGTAGGTTTGTTACCGGTGTATCCGACCTAGTTAAGGAAGAGTGTCGTACGACGATGCATCATGATGATATGAATATCTCTAGACTTGTTGTGTATGCTCAATCTATTAAGGAGTCCAAACTTAAGATGGTGAATAGGGATTTGAAGAGGGGTAGATACGATGAGCAAGGTCAACCTAGGTTCAATAAGAGAGCTCCAAACCAAGATTCTTCAAGTGCTCCTTGGGCTAGTGAGGAGAAAGGTGGTGGATCTCAATTTTCTAAAACCTGTTTGTGCCACTTGTGGGAAGAGGCATAATGGGAAGTTCCTAGCTGGTACTAATGGGTGCT
The DNA here is from genome assembly GCA_029582585.1 of Solanum bukasovii. Taxonomy (NCBI): domain Eukaryota; kingdom Viridiplantae; phylum Streptophyta; class Magnoliopsida; order Solanales; family Solanaceae; genus Solanum; species Solanum bukasovii. Next base: position 51,532 of record JAJOOI010006870.1, read on the forward strand.
ATGGGTATGGCAAAAGTGATCATCAAGTGAGAAATTGTCCTACTCTTTTGACTAGAGGAAGGGAGTCCAAACAAACTCCTTATGATAGCCCGGATCCCACTCCAAAGAAGAACCGTTTCTATGTGCTTCAAGATAACAAGGACAAAGGAGCTAATCCGGATGAAGGTACCGGTAAGTTATAGTTCCTTTTGTTGTGATGAGATCCTTCTGTTGTTTCATGATAGCCTTAGTTGGGTTTTCTCCTTAGTGGGGGATGGTAAGGTTGTTGAGAGTGTTGATAGCCTTATCTCTTTCCTTCTATTCCTATTCGACCTTGAGACCAAGAGTTCCTAGTAGCTTGTTGCATGTTTTGGAGTCTTGTGTGAATATGAGTTTTTCCATGGTCTCCTTATGTTATGCATGTTCTAGTTGAATTCTTGTTTATATGAGAAAATGAGTTTTCAAATTGTGTTCCTCATGTCGATATGCATCTATGATGAGTTGCCTAAATATTTCATGAGTTTACTTGTTGAGCATGCTTAAATGAGTTCTTGAAAGAGTTGCATGATGTGTTTTTATGAGAAATTGCATAATGTGCCTAATGATGTTGTAATGAGAATGATGTGATTTGGAGAAGGAAGTTCCTCCAATTAAATGAGAATGCGAAGTTTTGATTCATAATGAGTTTGTAGATGTAGTTCCTACCTTCTTGTTTGCATTGAACCTTTTCATGTGGAGTTGATGTTTCCTCCTATGTTTATGCATTTATATTGATGTTACATGCATGATTGTGGGCTTCTAGTCTTGATTCGTTACCCATTAATGTGTTTAAAGTGTCATTCGAGGATGAATGTTCCTAAGTGGGGGGATAATGTAACGACCCTAAAAACGAACTAGTGAAACTAGAGCCTAACGTGTGTGTGTTTGTGTTTGTCATGAGTTTGATGGTGTTGTATGTTGTCCCAAGTCATGGTTGAAGGGTTTAGGGGTTAACCATTGAGGTACGACTCCCCTTGGACCACCCTAGGGGTCCTTGAGGAGGACCCTAAGTCTAACACCCCAAGACCTCTTGACACATGAAAGTTGGCCAATGTGGGGTGACCTACGGAAGGGGTTCACGCCCCGTAGGTCCATCCACACCCCGTGGATGGCCTCTGTAGGTCAAGGGGAGCCTAACCAAGCCACAGCCCCAATTGACGGAGGACAGTACAGTCCGTGACCCCATCCACGGACCGTGCATGGGGTCTCGTGAACCATGACTGTTTGTTGTCAAGTGGTGCGGCCAAGCTAGGGGTGAAGTGGTAAATTCACCCCAAGTCCCAATTAATATGTGGATGGTTATTTTAAGTGTTTTAAGGTATTTTAATAGCATTAAAACATTAAAACACTCATTTAGATTTCATCTCTCAAATCAAAACCCTTCCCTCCTAAAAAGTTCTCTCTAGAAACTCCATTAGAGATCAAGGTCGAGATCAAGCTAGGGTTGGGGATTTCAAGGTGTTTCTTCTGAAATTTTTGTGGGGATTCATCTAATAAGGTATGGTGATCCTTCATCTAGGGTTAGTTTTCACCCTAGAGTCAATTTCAAAGAAGTTTTCAAGGTTTTCAACTTACACAAAAACCCTAAGTTTTACTCAATCTCATGGGTTCTTGCATCAAACGTTTTCAAATGATAAATTATGACTATATTGATGTTTAATTGATGATTTAAGATGAAAAATTCTATGAACCCATGATTTCTCTCAATTCCTAAATTTGGCCTTATAAGGAGGGTTTGTTGATTATGAATAAATGATGATGGATTTATATGTAGATTGATTTAGATTATTGATTTGTATCGTTATCAATGTATAATTATGGTGAATTGTTGATGAATTGAGGATTTGTGATCATAGCCTTGAAAGGGAAAGTTTGACCTAATTTCATGTTAATATAGAATTGTGCTTGAGTTGTTGATCCACTTGAAAGGTGGAGGTGTTTACTTACTATGTACATTGTGATCATGGACTTGGCATAGTGTGATGAATTGAAGTATTATCATGATGTTGTATAATTTGAAGGATTTACATGTGATTCAATGATAGAATGATGATCTCGTATTCAATGTATTTGTGTTAATATTGAAAGACTATTTCTCAATTTGAATGTGTCTTGACTAGATGAATATGAATCGATAGGCTATGGCATTCCTTTCATATATGAGTGATGAATGTGTCTTGACTTAATGGCTATGAATTGATAGGCTTTAGGCATTCTTTTCTTAAATGATCTAATGTAATGAAGACTCTAGAATCGATAGGCTAGTGACATTCCTTTCTTAATGTATCAATGTACCATAAATCGATAGGCTAGTGGCATTCCTTCCATGAGTATAAGAATGTAATGAGGGACCATGAATCGATAGGCTTATAGCATTCATTTCATGTGGACTCTAGAGCTATCATTGAATGTACCATGGATCGATAGGCTTATAGCATTCCTTCCTTGGTAATGATGTATCACGGGTCGATAGGCCTCTGGAATTCCTCCCTAATACACTAATGTTATGTGAATGAAATAATCTATGGGAATTTAGGCTAAGCACCGAGTGGATATGGTTAGATGGAAACTCTCCCAATGTTAGGTTAGAGTTCCAATGAACATCTTCCTATCACATAACTATGTGCCCACATAGGATATTAGCTAGCAGATTCCATCCGAGCTAATGCTAACCGGTTTACCTTAAGCAAGTAGACTAACCCTTACGATGTGGTATAGTACATTGGATTCCATGATCTAGCTGTCATGGTCTATGTCGGTTAAATGCTTATTCCCATCATGTGAGATGTGCACTCTATTTACTTGATAGGTACTAGAAAGTGTAGGTAGTAGTATGGGATGCTATCTATACATTGCACGAGTAGGCTTTGAAGGGGCTATAATGAGTTCTCTAAGTCTTAATGACTAAATGTATGAAAGTCCTCTAAATGCATGAATGTTTCCTAAATGAACTTAATGAAGAATGTTGGCCTAAATGTTTAGATGTAAGGATGTGCTACACCTGGATTGTATAATGAGATTACTTCCTTTTCATGACTTATTGTACATGAATGTGCCTTGTCTAGGGTGACTTCAAATGAGTACTTAGTGTGAGTAGTAGTATGGGATGCTATTTGCACATTGCACAAGTATGACTTAGAGTTATCTTAGATGTTGGTCTTAATGTGAAAATGTGATTCATGAAATGTTTTATGTCTCTTAAATGCTTTAATGTACAAGGGTGAAAGGATGTATGGTAAGTGACCTTAAGGTGGTTATTTAGCGTGGGTGGTGGTATGGGACGCTACCCATACATCGCATAAAGTATAACTTGAGGGTTACTTAAGGAAGAGGCTCAAGGTAAAGGTAAAAAGTTATATGTGATATTGTTCTAATGTGAAATGGTGACTTGTATGTTGGTTGTCACTTATATTATGCCTCTTGTATCAATGTTCATGAAGTTCTACAAAAATGGAATAAAAGCATGGTTTTCAACAAAATGTCCTTTTTCAAGCATGTTTTTGCATGGTCATCATACTTAGTACATTTTTGTGTGCTAACCCATATTTCTTACTCTTATGAAGTGTAGGGATTGGCACTCGATTTGATTCCCCATAGTGAAGCTTGGGATTAGAGTTCTCTCAAGACCTCTTTTGGTATGTCCTCATATGTCGAGGACAAGGACTTTATGTTTCTAGTTTTTTTTTTATGTTTTAAGACTTTTGTTTATACTTCGATTGTAAAGGGTCGTGACCCTATCTTGTTAAAGTTTGTCTAAGATGGCCATGTGAGACTTAGTATTCCGCTGCTTTATAAATGAATTTTTGATAGTTTAATATTACATAAAGTTTTAATTCCGCACTATTTTTTATTGTCTATGCAATGAATGAGCTAAGAGGCTTGTATTAGACCCATTCGGGGTTGAGTACACCGTATTACGACTAGGGGTTGCTCTCGGGTCGTGACAATATATGTAAATTTTATCACAACCATAAATAAATAACTTAGCATAATGCCTTATTCAAAGGTGCGGCATACAACTTTAGAGTTTATATTAACAGTTATGCGTTCTTATAAGACTCACATCTTAAAAGAGTCATGTGATAAAAGAGAAGGGAAAGTAGAGCCCCGATAGGTTAGGCCTATGATTTTATGTGTTCGTTCCATATACGAAAAATTTGGGAGATACTATAGTCAATCTTGATTGTTAAGGCCCGGAAGCTAAGCTCAAAAGTTTTATTGTGGAAGAAATAAAATATAACATAAGATACTTGGGAATAGAAGATGGTAGAGATCCTAAATACCCCTCCTCATTCTAAACATCAACATAAGGATCTGAGATCATGTGGTCCCCTTATATGATCATAAATCCTACCAGCAGTTGTTCATTTGATATGTCATTTGCCTGTCTTGTGTTTAGGTATATTAAAGTCCTTATTTGTATGAGTACTACTTGTGTAGATTCAGTGAATAACATGGTCAAGAAAGGGATTAATTTGTCATATTATTATTTCATGAACCATATCTATTGAGACGTCATGCTAGACATGTCTATATGTGTTTTAGGTTAGTCTAAATATTTTGGATAGTCCTATTTACAAAGGGAACTCTCGCAAATCTCCAAATGAAATTCCAAGGTTAACCAAACTATCAGCTTAACCTATTTCATGCGAGGACGAATGATCATAAGGGGGAGAGAATGTAACACCCCGTATTCTACGTGTACTAGTTATCTTTACAAGACACTTATAATTTTCCTTGTACAATATATATACGCGATTAAGGGAAAGGGAAGGAAAGATAACACTGGCTAGATAAATTGCATGCTAACTGCTTGGTTACTTTTTGGGCGAGATCAAGTAGCTCAAATTGATTGATTAGCTACTAATACTAGTCTTACAACTTATTTTATTGTAGATTAGTAATCTGAAGAGAAGAAGCTTAAGTCATCCGTTTTGAATTGTATAGCAAGGTATGTAAGGCTATTCGATTTCCTATTTCTTTGGCATGAATCCAACACTTGCATTACAAAAAGTAAGCTTTCTAAGTGCCCTTGGGAGTGACTGATCCAAAGTTGCAGTTCCTACTACCTAGAGCATTAAAGTGAGTAGTCTAATATGAGTTTGTTACTAAATGTATGTGCTTAATCTACCATGTATTAGCATGCAAGGTTTAAACTTGTTTCATCGTCAAAGTACCCTTGGCACATATTTCCCTTATATAAATCAAAATGATCCTAGATTACACATGGTACATATGTTTATATGTCAGATATACAATCTGCCCATATCATGCCAACTTGTTTCAATTGTCTATATATATATATATATATGTCATCTTGTCACATGTTCATATGATCCCTTTATTGGTTATTACTCCCATTGTGTTAGACTATGATGTTACCTCACAAGATCCCTACTTCCTCTATTGTACATTTTATATGTACTTACTTGGAATATGTATCAGTCCTTCAGTTGAATCTGCCCACGTTCTCCCTTGGTTCCACTTTGATATATACCTTGTATTTGATATTAGTTAGTGAGTATTCGGCTACCATATAGAGTTCAAATCTCTTGGCTGAATGTTAAATGTCTTCACTTGATATGTATTTCAATTTGAGATGTCAAAATGCTTATTGAGTCATATAAGCTCCTAAGTCTTACGTTAGTGTCACATTTGCTTCCCATGTCATTGTTATTATCGTAAGTCCATATTCACATGTCTTCTACTAGTGGTTCATAGTTCCAAATCTCAACAATGATTATGACCACCAAAACAACAATCTCAAAAGAGTTATGATCATCAAAAGAACAATCTCAAAAGAGTTATGAACATCAAAACAACAATCTCAAAGATAAAGAATTTAAGTGAAGCTATCTCTATAATTATGGGTGGCAGCCCAGGGGTAAATGCCTAGCATGGGTCGATCCCAATTGGTATAGAAGGGTGGCAGCTCAGGCGTGAAAGCCTAGCATGAGCCGATTCCAATTGGTATAAAAGGGTGGCAGCTCAGGGGCAAAAGCCTAGCATGGGCCGATCCCAATTTGTGGAATAATGAGGACAGCATCCCAGGGGTTAAAATGCTTAGCTTGGGTCATCCTCTTCTACCACTGATCAGCTGGCCATTTGTATCATATGTCTTATAAATATTATAATGCACAAAAAAGTAAAGAAAAGAATGTAGCATACACGATTCCACAAGTATAAGCAAATGTGGTCTCTAATCCTTATTATTGGTATTTCGTTTCACTTGAGCTCTCATTTTACATATGGTTGTATTATGCCTTACATATTCAGTACATTCTTTCGTATTGACGTCCCTTATTGGGGACGTTGCATTTCATGTTGCAAGTACAAGTACTCAACTAGTAGATCTCCCTAATAGAAGCACGTGATACTCAGTGGTTGTTGGTGAGCTCCAGTTTGATTCGGGACTTTGCCGAGTCTTAACTATGCGTATTTTCATAGTGGTACAGTCGTGGATTCCAGTAGAGGCTTTGTAGACATTGTAAAGTTATCATCTGTATTCATAGTTTCACTTGTCATATGTATCGGTTCAGCTAGTCAACATGTGTTGTTTATGAAGCTTCTCATCAGTAAATCTATTTGCATAGTAGTTTACTTGCTCATCATAGGTCACTTGTAAAGCATGTGTTCATATGGTACTTTTCCGCCTCACCTAGGGTTGGGGTATGACATTTTCATTCGCAAGCTAGCAAAGGTAAGGATGGACATTAGGTTCAGCCTAAATCTTCTAGTTCGGATAGTGCTCCTTTTTCAAACGGATTTTATACTCTTCAAACTCGACATGATTATAAAAGTTCTCTGGATGTGGTGACTGGAACGTTACAATTTTTTCATCTCAATGTATATGCATTGCTTGATTCAGGTGCTACATTGTCTTTTGTGACTCATTTTGTGGCCATGAAGTTTGTTGTCCATCCCAAAATTCTCTTAGAACATTTTTCAGTCTCTACACCTATTGATGACTCCATTATTGCTAGACGAGTCTATAGACATTGTCCAATTTAAGTTTCTCATAGACTCACTCTACTTGACCTTGTAGAGCTTGACATGTTAGATTTCGATGTCATTCTTAGGATGGATTGACTTAATTTTTGTTATGCTTCCATAGATTGTCGTACCTGATTGGTGACATTTCAGGTTCTAAATGAACCTATCTTAGAATGGAAGGATGAAAATTCAGCACCTAAGGATCAGTTTATTTCTTGCTTAAAGGCTAGGAAATTGATCTCTAAAGGTTGTATCTATCATCCTATTCGGGTTAGGGATATGGATTCTGAAACCACTACTCTTGTGTCAGTTTTGATTATAAATGAGTTTCCAGAAGTGTTTTTCGATAATCTTCTTGGTATTCCTCCTGAAAGGGAAATAGACTTCAGTATTGATCTTCTTCCAGATATGCAACCTATCTTTATTCCTCCATACCGTATGACCACAACAGAACTTATGAAGTTAAAGGATCAATTAAAAGACTTATTGGATAAGGGTTTCATTAGACCAAGTATCTCACCATGGGGTGCTCTGGTGTTTTTTGTTCAAAAGAAGGATGGTTCACTTCACATGTATATTGACCACCGGTAATTGAACAAGGTTATAGTAAAAATATATCATATTCCAAGGATTGATGATTTTTTAATCAACTCCAAAGTGTGAGTTTCTTCTAAAAGATTGATTTTTGGTCGCGGTAAGAGAAAGTGACATTCCGAAGACGGCTTTTTGAACTCGGTATGGTCACTGTGAGTTTCCTGCGATGTCATTTAGGTTTACTAATGCCCCGACAACATTATGGACCTAATGAATATTTTCCAAATAATATCATGGCATGTTCATGATTGTGTTTATTGATGACATTTTGATTTACTTACGAAATAGTTTCCAAATAATATCTTGGCATGTTCAGGTTTGTTTTTTTCCTTGGCTGTGTTGTCTCCAGTGATGATATTTGGGTTGATCCTAAGAAGACCGAGGCGGTTAAGAATTGTCCTAGACCTATTTCCCCTTCAGATATTCAGAGTTTATTGGGTTTGTCCGGTTATTATAGAAGCTTTGTGGAAGGATTTTCCTCTATTGTGTCACATTTGACTAGCTTGATGCAGAAAAAGGTGAAATTATAATGGTCGGAAGTTTCCAAGAGTTGATAGATAGACTCACTTCAACCCTAGTTTTGACATTACTAGAGGGATCCAATGATATCTTGGTTTATTGTTGTCACACCCTGAAATAGGGAGCGTAACTGGCACTCGATACCCTATTAGATTGAGCTACCCACTAAAACATACTAGCTAACTAAACTGAGAGATAATAATATTGGGCAACACAACCTCTAAAAAGTGAATCGTGGACCTTGAAGGTCATGACCTCAATGAGACTAAACCATACAAATAATGGTAGACTAGCCAAAGAAATTAAAGATGTACTAGCTAGCTGACGAGGCCACAACTGAAGACATACCTACTTACACATACAAATATATACATGCCAAGTCTATTGGCTGGAGATTGAAACATACAAGTGAAAACCCAGAATATTGTGTCCACAATAGCCTCTATGAGTGACATAAGGACTATCGGGACAATGCCCCGACTATACCCAAATTGTACAACAAAAGTAAACATCTTCTGATATCCCCAGGATAACATAGAACTTACCAACTCACAGCTGAACGTGAATCCTAGTGGGTGAGTCGATCAGAATCCCTGTCTGAACCTGCTCGCACGAAACAAAAAATAGTGTCCTCAGGCAATGGGACGTCAGTACTAATAAAAATGTAATGGTATGTAAAACGGAAAGTAGAGTCATAAATAGTTACTAAAAAGGGTAATAGAGATACCACCTGAAACTGAAACTCAAATAATCTCCATGGCTGACATTTTGCCTCCTACTATTTAAATATGCATGGTATGCTCATATAATCGTATGTTGTGAATACATATATATAGATGCAAATGCATGACATACCCAACCAAATGCTAGCAATGGTGGTGCTTCCCGGTAGCTAACCGACATCATATCCGCCAACATGTGGCCATCGGTGTCTCATACGTATAAATATAGGCAATAGGCCACATACCTCCCGATTATAGCTCGGGAGTAGATTGCATAGCATGTCATGTCATGTATTTTCTTTAACACCTATATTTTACCGTTGTCATGTTGCCAATTGTGGTCCGTTTGTAATCATGTTCTCATAACCCCGTAATCACTTTCGTATGACATGTAACCATCTCATGAAACCTCATATGTTCTTCCAAATAAGCTTGAAAAGTTAACTCGAATTTTAGATCGATAACCTAATCTTGCAGATATTCATAACAAGTTTAAGGTGATTTACTTAGTTCTTATACATGGTTCCTAGATAATTTATAAAAGAAGTATTTCGAAAATCAATTATTCTAATAGCTTAAACATTTAAGTTATAATATTGACTTTTAAAGATTGTTAGTTACTTTAAAGATTTTTTGTAATAACTTTAGTGGGGATAGAGGGCTGGTTAAAAATAATAAGGGTCTCCCGTGATATTTTAACTCACATCACCCAAAGAAGAATAAGAACTCATACATGCGGACTTATAATCAAGGAAACCGATAAAATGACATGTAGATGTTGAATACTCTATTTATCCGAACGAGTGGTATATCAAAATAATAGAGTCATGAAAAGAATTCGGCTGAGATCCCAATACCTTTTACCGAAGGTCTTTCTATCTAGAGAATAGCAAAATATCATATTCGGTGTTTTAGGAATTTCCCAAGAGTGGTGCTAAAATGAGGGACGAAGCTTAGCCTTTACATACATTTTCAATGAACGCCTGCAGTTTCTTCACAAAAGTTGTTCCATATGTCCTAAGCTTTGCAAACACTATATATGCACAGCTGGTACGCACCTATAAATAATTCATAATTGAGCTTAAATCGGCATATTTACCATATGGGCCCAATCTTGACGAAATATCCATAGAACTTCATAAAAACAATCAAAAAAGAATCTCGAGATGATTACCTTAGCAAATCAAGTGTAAACCTTGAAGAAACACCAATAACAACAAATTTATATCTTCAAAAACTAGCTCCAAACACAGCTAATAGAGGGGGGAAACGATTGCCACGTGTAGAGATCACGTTTCTAGGCACGGGGGCAACCTTTAATGGTAGAAATCAGCAAAAACTAACCTTCATAATGCAAGAACTCTATTAGAACCCTCTCTTAAGCTTTCTTTCTAGTTATGGACTGAAAATAAATGTTTCATGGCTTAAAATGTTGAGTAAGCCGACATACCACATTTTTTACCCTACTCGGATCGCGACCCGGATTCTGCCCCGGTAGTCCACAGTAAAACCCTCATAACGTTTTACTCTGATATCGGTTGGATATGGCAATTTGTGCATTGCAAATTAGCCTCGTAGGCCTTCGATTTGATAGGTCATGGCCTTCTAACTCTTTATATATTGGGAGAAAATATCCAAGACATTTGACCCAAAGTTAAGAAAATGTTATTAGAGAAACTTCAATAACTTTTGCCGACATTAGTTTCGCTAATTTTCTTTACTTCAAAACTTAACATAGGACCCTTGTGCCAATATAATACCTCGTAACACACTATTCTTAGCGTATTAGACACTCATAGGCTTATCCCCAAGGTATGAGATAATTTAACCCTTTCAAACGGGTGAAGTTCTACCCGAGCCATTACTTTAATCCTGAACTTTGTTTGAGGGGTCCCTTTGATCTAAAACTTTAGTTTAGTTCCTTGATATTGCCACCCATTTGCAGTCTTAATCTCCAAGGTACGATACCAAATCATATACACTTCATATAATTGTGTCATACTACGCCACATATATTATGCAAGAATAGAGGGAAAAGTACGGGATCTTACAATTGTGATGCTTCTCGGATTGATCTTGGGTGTGTATTGATGCAATATAGGAAATTTATTGCTTATTCCTCGAGGCAATTGAAGGTGCATTAATAGAACTATCTGACTCGTGATTTTAAGTTAGCGGCGATGGTGTTTGCCATGAAGATTTGGAGACACTATATTTATGGTGTTTATGTGGATGTGTTCACTGATCATAAGATTTTTTAATATCTGTTTAAAAAAAGATTTGAATTTTTTCCAAAGGATATGGCTTGATTTGCTGAAAGATTACGATATGAGTATCCTTTATCATCTGGGTAAGGCAAATGTCGTTATCTATACCCTTAGCCGATTGTCGATGGGAAGTGTTGCTTACATTGAGGATGGAAAGAATGAGTTAGTTTGTGATCTTATACACAAGGTCAATTGGGTGTTTGGTTGGTTGATACCAAGGATGGTGGTGTCATTCTCCAAAATGTCTCAAAAGCGTCTCTTGTTTTCGATGTCAAACCTAGGAAAGATTTTGATCCAACTCTGGTTGAGTTGAAGAAAGCAGTTTTCAAAAAATCCTTTGAGGCTTTCTCCCAATGAGGAGATGGTTTTCTTCGTTACCAAGGTCGATTGTGTTTTCTGAATATCTATAAGTTGAGGAATCAAATTTTGATTGTAGCTCACAGTTCTCAGTATTATATTCACCCGGGAGCCACCAAGATGTAACATGATTTATGAGAGATCTATTAGTGAAATGCAATGAAGAAGATATCACAGAATTTGTTGCTAAGTGTTCAAATTGTCAACAAGTCAAAATTGAGCACCAGAAACTGGGAGGTTTGGCTCAAGACATTAGCATTCCTATTTAGAAGTGGGAATATTTAAATATGGACTACATTACGATCTTACCTCGTACTCTTCGTCATTTTGATTCAATTTGGGTTATTGTGGATCGAATGACTAAGTCGTCTTATTTTCTTCCAATTTGTTCTCAGCCAAAAACTATGCTAGGCTTTATATTTGGAAAATGGTGAGGTTGCATGGACTTTATCTATCCATTATCTCTAATAATGGTACTCAAGTGAAACTTAGCACGACTTTTCATCCTCAGACCAATAGTCAAGCCGAGCGTACTATTCAAACTTTGGAGGATATGTTGAGAGAATGTGTGATTGACTTTAAGGGTAATTGGGATGATCACTTTCCTTTGATTGAGTTAATTATAATAATAGTTATCACTCAAGTATCCAAATTGCTCCATTTGAGGATCTCTATGTTAGCAAGTGCATGTCTCTTATTGGTTGGTTTGAAGTTGGTGAGGTCGCTTTGATAGGGATGAGTTGGTTCATGAGGTTATGGAGGAGGGTCAACTCATTACAGAGAGGTTTAAAATGGCTCAAAGTCAACAAAAGTCTTATGTCGATGTTAGAAGAAGATGGCTTGAATTTGATGATGATGACTGGGTTTACTTGAAAATCTCACCTATGAAGGGTGTGATGAAATTCGGAAATAAGGAAAAGCTAAGTCCCAGTTATGTAGGTCATATCAGATTGTGAGGCATTTTGGAAAGGTGGCCTATGAATTATATTTATCTTCCGATTTGGAATTTGTGCATCCAGTGTTCCATGTTTCCTTGTTGAAAAAAAGTGTGTTGGTGATCCTTCTTCTATTGTGCAATTGGAGAGTGTTGGCATTAAGGAAAGTTTATCTTATGAAGAGGTTCCGATTGAAATCTTGGATCGTCGTGTCGGGAAGTGCAGAAACAAAGAAGTTGTTTTCGTGAAAATTCTATGTAGGAATCAATTAGTTGAGGGTGCTACTTAGGAGGCCGAAGCCGATATGATGTCGCAATATCCACATCTCTTCCCCCCACTCCCATTCTAGCTTGAGGTATTAGTTCCTCATGTTTACTCTTTCAGATCCATGCATTTTTGTTATTCTCATGTTTTCATATGCATGTATGTTCATGAAAACTTGATTTTTGAGTTATGATTTAGCTTGGGGTGATTGCTCTTTGTTTATGTGCAGTTTTATTTGATTTGCATTCATATTGGGTAGTTATATATCTCTCCCTACTCTAATCGTACTATTTGAATCTCATTCGAGGACGAATGTTTCAAAGGGGAGATATTGTAACATCTCAGAAATTGGTAAGCTGAATTGGGAAAGAAAATTTCAGAAAAGTTACTAGTGTGACTAGTCTACGGACGAGACTATAGACCGTACAAGGTTCTATGGTATATAGATCCTAGTCATAGAAGTGAGATGAGAAAATTGGAAAATGTGAAGTACCAAAAGAGCTTCGTACAGACCAGGACGGTTCGTTGAAGGTTTGACGGGTGATAGGTTAGTCCGTAGTTAGATATATCTCTCTACTCTAATCATACTAGATGAATCTCATTGGATGATGAATGTTACCAAGGGGAGATAGTGTAACATCTCAGAAATCGATAAGTTGAGTTGAGAAAGAAAATTTTAGAAAAATTGTTGGTACGACTAATCTACAGACGGGACTATGGCCCGTACAAGGTTCTACTATCTGTAGAGCCTATTCGTAGAAGTGAGATGAGAAAATTGGAAAATGTCAAGTCCTAGAAAAGGTTCCTACGGACCAACATGATGGTTTGTAGAAGTTTTGACGGGTCGTAGGACGGTCCGTAAAAGTGATTCGGACTTACTGAAATTTGAGTGACTTTGGGTCTACGGATGGTTTCACGGACCTTGATACGTTCGACGGATCATAAACCCGACTCGTGCAAATTGATTTTCGACTTAGAAGGATTATGGACCTATGTTCTACGGATGGGACTATGTCCGTAAAAGTTTTGATGGGCTATAGAAGGGCTTGTGGAAAATGGTTGAATTATTGGTCTTCAATACTTGGTTCTACGAACGGCTAGTATGTTCCATAGAAAGTTGTACAGACCATAGGTCGGTTCATAGAGATTGTTCAACAGTTTTAGTTCAGGGCTATTTGGGTCATTTTCTATCCTTTTAACTCCTAAAACTACATTTTTTTTACCCTATAAATAAGTCATATAACTACTTTTACCCTTTAAAATCTACTCATTCCCTCCCATTCACTCAAACCCTCAAATTTTCTCAAAGGTTTCTTCTCCAATTCTCTCTCAAGGCATTCAAGGAAGATTCTAGGGTTATTCATTCTTCAAGGTGTCTTCTTCAATTTCTAGGGCTTTGATTACCTAGGTATGTGAAAATTTACTAATGGATCATTTTCATCCATTGAGTCCCCAAAGAAACTCATTTTCTCTTTTGAATTCTACCAAATTTCTAGGGTTTCATGTTATTCTTCATGAGTTCAACATACTATGATTCAATTGTTTATATTTTATCTTATTATGGATGATTTGATTCAATTACATGTTTTCCAATGAATTTCATATGAACCTTTGCTATAAGTCTATATTGTGATTATGAACTATGATTATAAAATTATGCATGCACCATGAAATTGAGGAATTTATGAACCGAAGATGTTTTTAGATAAAGTATTAAAATGATTTTTGAAAGGTTTTCTCACTACGAAAGATGATCATGATTTAGATGCTTAGATAAGTGTCTCTATGAATATGTTATGAAATTATGATTTTGAAAGGAGCTATTCCAGGATATGAAGTTTATGATTGGATTAGTTGTATTAGATTCATACCTTTCCAAGTACTATGATATGATTATGACTATTTTTATTGGGATTTTATTTAGCACCGAGAGGACTTTGGAATAGAGGCTCCACTGGTAGTAAAGGTCGGATTTCCAGAAGCAATTTCCTTGTCCCTAACTACGGCGCCCTTGTATGATTTGTCTTAAAAAAAAACATAGATGGTGGATCCACCTAAGCTATAATGACTGGTCCTTACCTTGGCAGGTGACACAATCTCTTTTCGGTGTGGGAAGGACATTGGATTTCATGTTATAGCTCACATGATATATGTCGGTTAATGGTAACTATTTCACAAAGAACTATGATTTTCTTCAAAGATTCTATGACTTCCTCAATGATTATGATTTAAGCCTTCCTTATGACTGTTCAAATGTTGCATTGACCTCGTTCCATGATTTATGATTTTGACTTGATTAAGCTTTAATATGTTTTACTTGGTCATGCATTTCAAACTTTAAACTCCTTATGTTATACACTTATGTTTTATGCATTTTCCTCATACTACATATATTCAAAGTACTGATGCATATACTGGTTATTCAGACTGATTTGGATTAGAACATGAAAGTGGGAAATAGTGGAGATATATTAGGAGTTGATAACTTCCAAAATTCAAAAATTAAAGATTAATTTTTCCATTAATGATTTTAATGTGTAGAATTATTATTTTTTGTTGATTTTTATTTTGTGTATTGGTTATGCAGAATGTTTTGGATTAGAATGTGATAAAGTGAGAAATATTGTAGAAACTTTTTCCACTATTTAAAAAATCAAACATTAATTGTTTCCATTAAGTATCTTATTGGGAAGAAACTTTTTTGTTGGATTTTGTTATGTATTTTTTTATTTGTTTATTAGTTATTCAAAATGTTTTGGATTAAAATGTGTAATTGAAATATAATGGAGATAAATTAGGGAGTTGATAACTTTCAAATTTTAAAAACTAAAGATTAATTTTTTTAATTAATTATCTTAATGTGTAGACTTTTATTTGTTGATTTTCTTTTATGTAATTTTTATTTTGTTTTTTTGTTATTCAGAATGATTTGGATTAGAATGTGAGTGTGAGAAATATTTTAGAAACATTTATCACTATTTGAAAAATCAAAGATTAACTTTTTCCATTAATTATCTTAATGTCAAGAAATTTTTTTGTTGATTTTTTAAAATATACTTTTTCGTTTGTTTATTGGTTAAGCAGAATGTTTTGGATTAGAATGTGAGAGTGAAACATATTGAAGATATATAACGAATTGGTAACTTTCAAATTTCAAAAATCAAAGATTTTTTTTTTCTTCCTCCTCGTAGAAATATATTAAGAAGGTTGTTTTTTCAAAAAAAAAAAACTTCATTTTTTCATTAATTATATTTTAATGTTTGTTCCATCTTTAATGGATGTGATATTAAATAGAGCAACTTTCACATATAGCAAACACAAAATTCATATTTGTATGCTATAACAAAGTTTGCATAATTGCGCTCCATAGCAAACATAATTATGTATATTTCGCTATACATATACAAAAGAAAGCAATTGTATAATCTGCTTTGGTATACATATACAAAAAGATCAATTGTATAAAGTGAGAGAGGTGAGTGAGTGCGCGAGATCTGGGAGAGTGGCGAGCGAGATCTAGGAGAGAGGAGAGAGGGGAACGAAAATATATGTATATATACAATTTTCACGCATTTTATACATTTGCGTTTTTGTATAAAGTGAGAGAGGCGAGTGAGAGAGCGAGATCTGGGAGAGTGGCGAGCGAGATCTGGGAGAGTGGCGAG